>CP092873.1:60369164-60457605 GCA_030710605.1 Cordylochernes scorpioides | reverse complement strand
AATACGTTTCCACGCAAATTGGTCATCGGTCGCCTGAGACCATACGTCCCCCCGCCTGCTCTAATGGTGTTATTTCTTCAAATTTATTAGTCTGAAAATTGGCAATAAAATTTTAATTGTGCTGTCTTCCCCATTTTAGTACTCGTCTTTAATTCTTTCCTACACCCCAATTGTGATTTTTACATAACCTACCTCTCCCAATGAGTTACATAATCGGTTTCTAAGACAAAATCATTTAGGTGTACATATGTATTAACAATTTTTGCTTACCAAAACGTAACGACTAGGTCAAAGTTCTTTCTCTCTTCTATTTAGCACAAAATATCATACCATGGCCCTTTCATTAATTTATTCTCTATCCTTGTAAGTACCACTGTGATTACATTGAGTCACGTCCAATCCCACTAAACTAAACCAACCTTCCCCAACTCACATACATTTTTAAAACACCTATCGCCATTTCAAAATTCGAAGTTTTACCTTCAGCCACCAGCTATTTTTTCTCAACTCAAAGCAAGCGCACCCATTACAGTTGCCATATATACTTCACATCGACAAACAAAAACGGCAGCTATAGTATCACTGTCCAAAGTACTCCAGCATTACATAAGAACAACATGTCAATCACCAACGCCGACACCTCTACATCGAGGTCAATCTAACTGACCTTTAATCATCTGCAATGCTTTTACGGCCATCTTTAAAACGTTTATACCAGAAATAAACTTGCGTTCGTGACAATTTTTCATCTTCATGAGTTTCATTCATTGATGCTAATGACAGAATTTACTATTTACGGGTTAACACACAAATTTGCAATATATTAGGGCCTACAGTAAGAGTAACTTAAACACAAAAAAAAAGGTACACTCAAGAGTACAACACCAACAACAAAAAGGGGGTAAACAAAAAAAAACACGATTTGTTAAATAAAATAAAAACAGTACTTATCTTTTATTTGCAGCGTTGATAAGGAGCGGACCAGGGTTTCACAGGTATGCGAGGAGAAACACCAGACAAGCACACAGAGGACGCTTTAAACGTCTCCACTCGAACACCACTCCACGACTCCTCGCATTCCGTTTCAACCCTCTTTTATGTACAAACATGGCCATATTCGTCTAATGAGAAGGCGTGGGAGATCAGTTCACTTAACAAATAAACAACATACTTTCGGCATAACTGAGAAGATTAAAACTGTTATGTTTGTCAAATAATTTGACAAAAAGTATCCTTCCAAAGAAAAAAAGAAACTAACCAATCTCCCAAACATTCCCATTGTCCCGTAAGGAAACCCTCCCGCTGTCGGGTGGGAAAAAGCTCACAGGAGCCATGGTAAAATTAAAAAAAAAAACTAAAGAGAGGATATGTAAGCATCCGGGTCGTTCCATAAAAGTGCCTTCCATCTTGTTCCTCCCAAAAGAAACTTCAAAAAGGAAAAATCTGCGCAAACTACGTGAGTTACCATGAGTGATTACCAAGCACACACATATATAATATGCTTTAGTAGGCAGAGTTTAATGGGGGACCAATAAGCTCTCATCTGGGACCGGCTGGGTATGTTGTGTAGACTTAGGGAACTGACCGACGCTCACTTGATGAGAACCGAATGATCCAATTCCATTCAGTTCTCTCAAGTCCAAGAGCTAAAAGCTCTTCTTAACGCCTGTTTATAAACGCTTTCATCCAATCGACATGCACAACTTTCACATCGTTCATGGTGAACCCTCTTACTCTGAAGTTAACATTGGAGACCCTAGATTCCACACGGAAAGGCCCATAGAAGTTGGAGTAACCTTCATTCTTAGGAACCGCTAGCATTACCAGGTCTCCTTTGTCGAAACTTCTGGAATAAGGTGGCCTAGGATTCATAAGCTTTTTAACAGAATTATCTGACATAAACTTTCTGACAGTTTCCTTTGCTGCCCGCATTACCCTTAACCTCTCAGCCCAAGTAGGCTTTCTAAAAATATTAACAGACCTAGCGCTACGTTCACAGTTTCTGTTAAACTCAGTAGGTGGCAACTTTACAGCCTCGTTTTCAATGCGCTTCACTGATTTCTCCTCGAAGGAGCTTGAAACCATCGGCCTATGCACACTCGCAACGTAGCTAAGGTCTACATAATCTCGGTCTTCTGGTTTCAAGGAAATCATGTTGCAACGCTCCCGTATGGCAGGCAACGGGATATTGAATCTCCTTATATCATTGATTCCCAGAATCCCGTCGTAGCCCTTATCTCCGAGTGACATTAGCCAAAACCTTATCTCTTGCACTTTTCAGAATCAATAATACTGACTCGGCTTCCTGTATCATATAACAGGTGCCACATATTGCCATTAATATTCACCTTAACTATTGGCAGATTTCCATACGAATCTCCGCCATATGAACGTATGTTCACTATCTCGGCATTGTCAAGAGTATTGCGGTTGGCAAACATAGAAGACTGTCTTGAGCAATCACTAGCTATATGTCCTAATCTATACTCAGGTGGACTCAGCCTGATTTCGCCCAACAATTTAGTCAGTTTTTCTATCTCACCTCTAAGGTCTTTAATACACTGCTCATTTTCGTGCTTATCCTGTTTACACTTTTACTAAGCATCTTCATCTCACCCTTAATGCTATTTATTTCTTCAACCCCTTCTACTGAACATACCCCTTTCATAAAGCTGCAACGGTGTTCTACACTATCCTCCGTGGCCATGACACTGACTGCTTTGTCTATTGATTTAGCCTCACTGCGAACAATAGCCTCTCTATACTTATCGAGCACATTTTCGAGGAAAATTTCAAACACTAGGCTATCGTCAAATCTGTACTCTACTTTATCTCTAATGGCCAGGGATCTTTCTTTAAAAACCATAGGACTTTCCCTAACTCCCTGCTTAAGACCTTCTATTAATTTAAGGCATTCCCTAATACCACGCGCCTTTTTAGGATACAATATGTTCAGTTTACTAACAATACTTTCGAAACTGCTATCGTTACGGATACCCATCTCCTCTAAGCTCAACCTTATTTCAGGGGATAGAGCCTCGAACATGAGCAGTGCTTTGACCTCAGGATCCCATTTGCCTACTCGAGCTTTAAGCTCGACTTCCCGAATGAAATAATCGAGATCAACCCCATTAAACACTGACAAGTTAAGCATAGAGTTCACAAACATGATGTAGTACAAAAATAATAATAATAAACCACTCAATCAGAGAAAAAGAACGCACGTAAAAATTACAGGAATTTACACGTGCAGACACCAGTAATCCTGGCAGGCTCGCCAATGACAAAAGTTACTATTTACGGGTTAACACACAAATTTGCAATATACTAGGGCCTACAGTAAGAGTAACTTAAACACAGAAAAAGGTACACTCAAGAGTACAACACCAACAACAAAAAGGGGGTAAACAAAAAAAAAACACGATTTGTTAAATAAAATAAAAACAGTACTTATCTTTTATTTGCAGCGTTGATAAGGAGCGGACCAGGGTTTCACAGGTATGCGAGGAGAAACACCAGACAAGCACACAGAGAACGCTTAAGCGTCTCCACTCGAACGCTACTCCACGACTCCTCGCATTCCGTTTCAACCCTCTTTTATGTACAAACATGGCCACATTCGTCCAATGAAAAGGCGTGGGAGATCAGTTCACTTAACAAATAAACAGCATACTTTCCGCATAACTGAGAAGATTAAAACTGCTATGTTTGTCGAATAATTCGACACTAATGTGTCTGTGAAAGACTTTTTAATTTTGCACAAAATTTAATATTTGCCCTTTGCTCAAATTATGACATTGCAGAAATCGACGCGAGCTAAATACTTACAACAAAAATATGCCTAAAATGAAAACTACGCATGCGCATTTACTGGCTTTGCTAAATTATAGTTTAAGCTTTGTTCTATACAGTAAAATTAACTTTACCTTTTTCAAAAGTTGTTTTATATTTTATTTTTTAAAAGTTCGGGAACCTTTTGATCCTACCGTGTATGTACACTTAAAGATTGTCTGGCTTGAACTGTTTTAATCTATATATATAAATTGAATGTCTGTGTGTGTGTCTGTGTGTCCTCTATGGATTCGAAAACCATACATCCAATCGCCGTGAAATATTGGGATATTATTAGGTGTATCTCCGGAAAGGTTTACGAAAAATAATATCTTGAATATCTTTAATATCCTTAGAGTTATTTGCAGATTTGTAGCTTCAACTCGCAAGCAGCGCCACCATTGAGACGGAGATAGGCTTTTTCAAGAGGGGGAGTAATGTTAGGAGAGAGGAGCGCGTCTCGAGGCGGGTGCTCACGTGTCACTGTTAAAAACCTATTTGTTTTGGCTACATCTTTTCCCGTGGACTTAACGATAACTTTTCTAAAACTTATTTCAAATTTCATGTATAATTATTTTTACATCATTTAGTTTAGTATAATTATTTACTATAATTTCCTATCGTTCAATTATTATACTTTTTGTTCTTAAAGATTATTTAAGACAATAATCTTTAATTAGAAAGTGCTTTGCCAAAAGTTTGGAGTGGGGCAGACCCCGTGCGAGAATGGATTCGCCCGGCCACCGGCCGACAGTCAAAGTACCCACCGACCAATCAGGGCAGAGTTGGTGACACAGTTACGCCAAGTAGACAAGAAAAAAAGCCTCGCGGGAGCTTGCCCAAGATGACCTCCGGGAACTTCGTCCATCTTCCATAAACGACCATGAATTTATTCAACCTTATCGAGTATTTTTCAAGGGACCGGGAAAAAATGTTCACTAGATAAAACGATGATTTTGTAATGTAGAAAATTAGGAAAGACAAAATTCAGAATGACACGGCACACAGGGACCGGGAAAAAATGATCACTTTATCAGTTTCAAATTATCAAAATATATCTATTTCTTTTTATAAGTCTATAGAGAATTGTTTTAACAAATGTTCGTTAGACAGACCTTTACTCGGGTACCGATTAATATTGAATTTATTCAACTTATCGAGTATTTTTCAAGGGACCGGGAAAAAATGTTCACTTTATCGAGAGATTCGTTAGACAAACCTTTACTCGGATAAAACACGGGCAAATGTTCGTTAGACAAACCTTTACTCGGGTAAAACCTCGGGCGAAGCCGGGTACGTCCGCTAGTGCTATATATTTTCTACTTTTGTATATTTTATACATTTAATATTGTGACTTTTAATATTGTGACTATTATATCATTTTTTAAAAAATTTTAATACATTTTAGATCTTTACACCACTTTTGAATATATTTTGATTTTTCATTATTCACCTTTTTAAACATGCTTTTTTATCTCGAGTTTTTATGTTCGAACTTTTGTGCTTTTTATTTATATATTAAAAATCATTATGATCATTTTATATCATTAGTAAATTAAATTTTATTGCCCTCTATCGTTAAAATTTCACACAAATAAATTTACTGGCAATGCGTTTCTTTTTTAAATCTCTACAGACTTTACTGCAATGATATGATTTAATGAATGAGAGGGCTTGGCTCATCAGTAGTGAACCCTCTCAGCGGTTTCGCCAAATTAATCTCTAGACCGCTCTACTATTGTATTGGACTGGTTTTGTTATATACCCTGCATTTTCTATGGAAGGCAGCTAAATGGTGTTTAGTGAACTATGGACATAAGCTTATAGGTCTATAGAGGTACATACATATAAATTTCAAGGCATTGCCAGTAAATTTATTTGTGTAAAATTTTAACGATAGACAGCAATAAAATTTAATTTACTAATATATAATGGTTATGAAAACATGTTTTGCGCGGAAGAGCTTTGCTCGATGCAATACCTTGAAATTTATATGTATGTACCTCTACAGACCTATAAGCTTATGTCCATAGTTCACTAAACACCATTTAGCTGCCTTCCATAGAAAATGCAGGGTATATAACAAAACCAGTCCAATACAATAGTAGAGCGGTCTAGAGATTAATTTGGCGAAACCGCTGAGAGGGTTCACTACTGATGAGCCAAGCCCTCTCATTCATTAAATCATATCATTGCAGTAAAGTCTGTAGAGATTTAAAAAAGAAACGCATTGCCAGTAAATTTATTTGTGTAAAATTTTATATCATTCTCAGAGATTGATAATTTTTTCACTTGCTTGTACAATATGTTGCATCATTAATTATATTTTTAATTATGACCTTTATTTCAACTTCTGTTAGCACGTTTTCTTTGAAGTTTCTTCTAGAAAGAACGAGCTGACTCAATTCGATTCAATTCGATTTATTTCAAACAACAAAAGAGAATTACACTACGATTTAATGCGATTTAGTTGTATTTATAAAACAAAAGAAAACAGAAGAAGAAAAAAAAAAGAATGATGATAAGTAACAATAAAATTATATGAATATGAATTATAATTAATTAATAAAATACAATAATAATAAAATAAAAACCTAACATACTCCACCCCGGTGGACTAACATAGTCCTCAGCAAAAGTTAATGGTACTATTTTAGAGACAGTTCTAGTAAGGCGTTCTTGGTGCTTGGTCTTCACCTCGACGACTCGAACTTTTCCGTCCGCTCTCAGAAAAACTTTGGTGATGCGACCAAGGCTCCAATACATTGCTGGTGATTAATGGTATCCTTGAGCAAGATTTATTAAGCAATATTCACCTTCCTTAATGTTGGATGAGGATTTTTGCCATTTTAGGCGTTGTTCCAAATTGTTGAGGTATTCTCGATTCCAACGTTTCCAAAATACATTTTTAATTTTTTTATTTAGGCTCCAGCGATCGAGGTAGTTCATCGGAACATCATCATCATCATTCGATTCTGGAGGGGCAGTTAAGGGTCTCCCGATTAAGAAGTGTCCTGGTGTAAGAGGATTAAAATCGTCTGAATATGAACTTAGAGGTCAAATAGGTCGCGAATTTAAACAAGCTTCTATTTGAGTTGTCAGAGTACTCAGCTCTTCAAATGTGAGTATCTGAGACTTTAAGCATCTGAGAAGATGAAATTTGAAGGATTTTATTCCAGCCTCCCAGATACCTCCGAAATTTGGGGCGGAAGGAGGTATAAAATGCCTGTTGATTCGTTCATTAGATATGAATTTTTGAATTGTTGAAGCTTTCAATATACCAAACTGCTCTCGGAGAATGTTGTTAGCTCCCCTAAAGTTGGTCCCGTTATCACTAAATATATCAGGTTTTCCTCGACGAGAAATAAACCGCTTGAGAGCTGCGAGGAAAGCCGCTGAAGATAGGTCTGATACAATTTCTATATGAATTGCTTTTGTGCAGAAACATACAAATAAAGCAACATATGATTTTAATTTTACTTTGGATCTTTTGATGTTTGGTTTCATCAAAAAAACGGTCCTGCAAAGTCGATTCCAATTTTAGTGAACGGATTTGATTTCACAATTCGGTGCATAGGCAGATCTCCCATGATTTGCTTGGTAACTTGGCGTTTAGCCCTGAAACACACCATGCATTGATGGATTATTTTCTTGACCAAACTTCTGCCTGCAGGAATCCAATATCGTAATCGTAGTGCTGACATGGTCAGTTGAAGACCAGAATGTAAATGATCCAGATGGCACTGTCGCACTATTAATTCCGTGATAAAATGATCTCTTGGCAATATTATTGGATGCTTTTCATCAAATTGCAGATTTGAATGACGTAATCTTCCTCCAACCCGTAATAGTCCAGATTAATCAATGAAAGGATTCGAAGATAAAAGCCTTGAGTTAGTTGGTAAAGATTTCTTTTGTTTGCAACAGGTAATTTCTGATTGAAATTCAGAACTTTGAATGAAACGAATGATATTGTGAATTGAACTTGTTAATTCGCTTGAAGATAGATGTCCTTTCTTTCTTTCATTGAAAGAACATTGGACATTGAATACAAATCTATAAATCCATGCTGTAATTCTAACAAGTTCGTTGATATTTGAGTATTTGAAAATGAAGTCTGGGAAAAGAAGATTAGTGGAACGAAAAACAGAGAAAGTTTTTCGTCTTTCACCTGAAATTTCTTTCGGAAAATCATATTGAGTTTGAATTGGATCTTCAAAGTTCACATCCGAGAGCCAAGTTGGTCCTCGCCACCAAAGAGAGTGATCCATCGGCTCTAAAGGAGTTATACCTCTGGAAGCGCAGTCTGCAGGATTATCTTTCAAAATGACATAATGCCAGGAAGAATGTAAAGTCAATCTTTGAACTTCAGCAAACCTATTTCCGACAAATGGTTTCCAATGTCTAGATTCAGATTTAATCCAGCTGAGACAAATTTTGGAATCAGTCCATAAAAATACTCTATCAATTTGTAAGCATAAAGAATTGCGAATAGCATCATATAAAGTTGCGAGAAGAAGAGCAGCGCACAGCTCCAGCCGTGGTATGGAAATCATTTTAAGAGGAGCTACCCTCGTCTTGGAAGCAATCAGAGAAACTTTCACTTGGCCCGATTTGAAATGAGAGATCTTATATGAAATACTGCCGCATATGCAACTTCTGAAGAGTCACAAAAAACAATGAAGTTCAACAGAAAGTAAAGCTCCCCTGCACAAGAAGTATCTAGGAATTTGAATTTTATTTAATACGGAAAATTCCTTTTCGATTTTCTTCCATTGAGAGCACAAAGTATCAGGCAACGGATCATCCCAATTCAACTTCTGTTTCCAAAGTGATTGAAGCAGAATTTTAAGACGAATAATAATCGGGGACAGCCAGCCTATAGGATCAACGTTTCTGGAGATGTGAGACAACAAATGTCTTTTATAATTCGTTTGTTCTGGAATGTCATTAACAAGAATCTGAAAAATGTCCAAGGAAGGATTCCAAAAAATACAAAATATTTTGACACATGAATCACTCTCAAAATCCCGAAGATTATGCCTATCTTCAACCTGTTCTGAAAATCCAGAAAGGACCTCCGGGACGTTTGATCTCCATTTCCTAAGAGAAAATCCGGCTGAAGAAAGAAGATTATTGACTTCACGAATATGACATGTAGCTTCTTCAATTATGTCTGAACCAGAAAGCAAGTCATCAACATAAAAATCGGCTTGTACTATTTTTGAGTCCACTGGGAAAGTTGACACCTTGTCCCTTGCAAGTTGATGTAGGGTACGCATGGCGAGATATGGCGCACAAGACAATCCATATGTCACAGTCAGTAGTCTATAATCCAATAAAGGTTCTGAAGGTTTTTTTCTCCATAAAATTCTCTGGAAATCACAATCCATAGAATCGATTCTTACTTGGCGATACATTTTCTCTATGTCTCCTGAAAAAGCTATTGGGCGTGTTCGAAATCTTATCAGGATGTTGAAGATATCCTGTTGTAGTTTTGGTCCTACATGAAGAAAGTCATTTAGAGATTTGCCATTGCTAGTTTTGCAAGATGCATCAAAAACAACTCTCAATTTAGTGGTAGCGCTTAGCTCCTTAAAAACACAATGATGAGGTATATAATAACATTGTCCTGAAGGTGTATCCAGCTCATCACTGGGAATAAGCTCCATATGATTCATTAAAAGATATTCGTCCATGAAATCACAATATTGTTTTAGGATACTTGGAGATTTTTGTAATTTTCTTTTAAGTGATAGAAATCGTTTCAGAGCATTGATCCTAGATTCACCAAGAGTTGGCAATGTTCTAAATGGCAGCCCAACAGAGTATCTTCCATCTTCCAGAATTTTGAGGTTATTAATATATATTTCTTCACACGAAATTTCTTCTCTGGTTAAAGATTTGGCAGAGGGTACTGACTCCAGCTCCCAGATTTTTTTCAGAAAATCATCTTGTTTCTCCGACGCTAACATAGTTATATCTTGATTGGAAATTTCACCTGAGAGTAATATTTTACCTGTAAGTAACCATCCCAATTTGGATCCGCACGCAGTGGGTCCAGATAAATTTTGGAATCTAACCTTCCCGTTAAATAAGCATGGAGCAAGCTCTGCTCCTATCACTAAATCAATCTGGCTAGATTTGTCAAAATTGGGGTCAGCCAACAGAAGATTTTTCAAATAAGGCTAATTATCCTTTTCTATAAAGAAATTGGGAAATTCTGATGTGATCTTATTAATGACTATAGGATTGGCGTTGAATATTAGTTTTGAGAAATGTGGGCTAAATTGGAGAGAGACCACACCCAATGATTGTTCTACAAGTTTGTTTCCCAAACCAAAAACTGTAGTTTTACATTCAGCAAGAGGAAGATTTAATTTCTTTCGACAACTATTTGTTATAAGACACCTTTGAGAGCCTGTATCTATGAGGGCTCTACATGTTTGAAAACCCCCGTTTTTCGATTTGACCTTTATTAAAAGCCGTAGAGAGTAATATCCGATCATGACTTTTGTTGTTTGCAAAACACGAGACACTGGCATGGGTCAATGGAGATGTGTCCGCAAAAGGACTTAACATTTCCGGTTTGAACTGATGCAAAAGAGTATGATTTCTCTTATTACATGATTTGCAATTTTGCGTGAAGACGCATGACGAGACTCTATGGTTAGATCTCAGACAGTTGTAACATAGATGATTATCTTTTACAAATGTCCATCTTTCAGGTAACATCATACCATTAAACTTAGGACATTTTAACAAAAAATGTTCACCTTTACATAAGACGCATGACTTGACTCTGCTATCTATACTAGAGTCAGAGGCAAATGTTGCTGAATGAGAATGAGTGGATTTATTCATTTTGTAGAATTGTTTTGAATTTTCTTTATTCTGAAAACTCCCGAAACTTCCAGCAAATCTTTCCAGGAAAGAAATCATCTTTTCATACGATGGATATTCTTTCTCAAGCAAACTCATCTCCCATTTCTTTCTTATTGAACGATCAAGTTTTGATTGAATTATATGAATTAAAATCATATCCGATAAATTATTACGTTCCAATCCGAGGATAGAGAGATTCTGAATGATTTCGTTACAAGTGTCCAGGAGATCAAGTAAATCTTTAGTCGATTCTTGTTTTATATTTTTTAGATCATACAAATTTTGAATTTGTTTAAAAGCCAATTCACTTTTTTGTCGAATCTATTGACCAAGGTTTGCCAGGCAATAGGATAATTTTGATCAGAAATATCGAACGCCCTAATAAGTCTAGCGGCATTTCCTTTTAGTGCAGAATTTAAATTTTGAAGGTTTCGAAAATTTCCTCTAGTGTTGGATTTTGATCAATAGAATAATAAAAATTTCCTTAAAACTCAGCCAATCTGAAATATCACCACTAAAGGTGGGCAATTGAAATTTGGGAAGTTCTAAATGCGTTTCACCAGAAAATGTATTTTTATTTAAATTTCCCAGCGATAAATTTATTTTTATAAAAAAAGAATTGATTTTAGACTTTGCCTCAAAGGATACCTCAAATTCTTCTTCAGCATTAATGCCTTTATATTTTACTAATTTCACATATTGATTATCAAAGCTAGCTATTAAATTTAACAAGTCTTCTTTATTTTGCATAAGTGCGTATTTATCATTGCCTTCTAAATTATATTCTACATCTACTTTTATCAATTCTAAACTTTTAGTCAGAGATTCAAAAATTAAGATTTCTGTTTCCATATTTTAAAGATTAGTATTCAAAACCTTACCTTTCTTTATTTCTATGGCTTCTAAGAACTTTCTATTTCTTCTACTTCTTTCCCGGATTTCGGCACCAAAAAATGTTAGCACGTTTTCTTTGAAGTTTTTTCTAGAAAAAACAAGCTGACTCATTTCGATTCAATTCGATTTATTTCAAACAACAAAAGATAATTACATTAAGTTTTAATGCGATTTAGTTGTATTTGTAACACAAAGGAAAACAGAAGAAGAAAAAAAAAAGAATGATGAGAAGTAACAATAAAATTCTATCTATATGAATTATAATTAATTAATGAAATACAATAATAATAATAAAAAAAACCTAACAACTTCAATTATCAAATATAATTTGATTATTAAATTTAAATTTTGAAAAATGCATCGACATCCCTACCCTCGGCATCTCAAGTCATTACAGCCATAATTCCCAGAGAGATCGTTACAATAGCTGAAAAATTGGTGGAACTAAAACCAACTAAACGTTGATTCAACTTGATTTTTCAAGAAATTGGGTTGGCCAAATATCACGGAGCAAGTTAAATCAAGCTTTAGTTGCGTGATTGAAATAATTGAAAGAGAGAAATGTGCACAACTATATTGCCACGTGGAAAATTAGGGAAGACCAACTTCGGGATGAGACAAAAAATTTATTTCAGGCAAGAACAAACAATTAATGGTTAACAAAAGATAAGCCACGAGGTAAATTTACAGAGTAGCAAAGAATAAACATAAAAATGACCACTCTGTTAATAAAAATAATAAAATTAATAAATACTTTGTTACATAGCTTCTTCCCTATGGGAGCTGTGACCCACATCTAGCAATTATTGTAGATACTGACATGGATCTGACGTGCTTCTGCCAAGGATTCCATCGAAGTCTTGGAACTTTGTCCCTAGTACCTTTGCGTCCTTTTTCCTGCGGCGTGAAGAGCGGCTTTGTCGTCGTATCGTCTATAGGGACATCGTCATCTTAGAGGGAAGTCTTGGCTTTGACACGTCGGTGGAATCCTGGAGTCACTCTCCGAAAATGTAGATCACAGCACCCATGGCCTCTAGATCTTTTCGGCGAACTTCAGTTTGTCTTCCCTAATTTACCCAGCATCTCCACCAAAATGCCACGTGGAAAATTAGAGAAGACCAACTTCGGGATGAGACAAAAATTTATTTCCGTCAAGAACAAACAATTAATGGTAAACAAAAGATAAGCCTCGAGGGAAATTTACAGAGTAGCATAGTATAAACATAAAAATGACCACTCTGTTAATAAAATAATAAAATTAATAAATACTTTGTTACAATATATTTAAAAGAGAAAGCATCCTTACTCTGATTATATATATATATATTGCGTATGATATTGTTTTTTACAGCACAATACAACAATGTTGGCAAGTTTCTCTAGAGTGGAATGTCGAGGAGACGAATCCACTCCAGGGCCTCCTCTGTGCACCGGTGATTTAATTGATTTAATGAAGAACTGAAAAGATTGGGAGAGCCTGGCCCTCAAACATTTGGACTTATGGACATAAGCTGTGGGGACAGTAAAAATATACTCATACATACAATCACCTGTATCGAGCAATGCTCTTCCATAAACATTTCAAAATTAAGGCAGTTATCAGCGCCATCTACATAATATATTTGGAACTATTTAACGCGAATATAGTTTTAACAATTCGAACAATATTCTACTTACTTAAATCATCCAAAATATTAGCTGGCTGTTCTAATTGAAAAAAAGACTATTCGCGCTAAATAGTTCAACATTTCCTCCATAGATAGCGTGCTATTTCCTTATATTTAATCTGATTTTATGTTGAAATAAGTATAATGTATTTTATTTCGTCTTTCGAATATAGATATGTAATTGATCCTCTCATAAATTTCTACCTAAATATGGATATTCTTGGTCTATACTGGAGGAGTTGGAATTAGATTTCAGTTTAAATCATTCTTGTTTTTATAATAGTGGTTGCATATAAAGGTTGTCCCAAATATGAGGATTTACCATAAGTAGCATAAAATTGTTTAAAAAACTATTAAAAATTATAAAGTGTTATCTAATAGAAAAAGTTAGAATTACGTGAGTTTATCAGATGTTTTGAAGAGGGTAGGTAGTGAGAAGAAAGTCAAGTTTTCGTGGAGGGATGCGACTGAGTGGGTGGAAGACGGGACAATCACCCGGGAGTCATGGATTGGTTCCCGGGGATATTGATTCCTGGCCCACGTCTGAGCCATTGGGTCCTGACTGCCCACTCTTTCCCGGATTTTATAGATCCTTTCTCTTGTGTAACCTCGAGTCCTGGAAGTCCAAGGGTACCTTTGGCGTTTTCTTGAATCTTCTGGCTCACTTCCACGATTCCATCCTGCCCACTCCTTCCAGGATTTTAGAAATCCTTTCCGATGCACAGCCTCAACTCTTGGAAGTCCTAGGGTAGAGTACCTTTGACATTCCTTTAAATCTATGCAGCCTTTTCAAAATTCCAGTCTTTTATACATTTTATTTTTGATTCCTGGGATGTGTTTGTTATTTCTTTTTTTTTTTTTTGTTTATACGATTTTATCAAATTTCAATGCCTTTTCTGATAGATACTTTCAGCTGCATAAAACCTTGGAAGTCCTTGAATGTAATTTCATATTGAATTTCAAAGCTTTATTCCGTGAATTATCAGTGTTCACTCACTTTTTTATTTAACATAGAACTCTTTTCTTGCATGATCTCAAATACTAGAAGTCGCGATATTTATTTTTGAGCTACATTTACACGATTCTATCACGATGTTCCAATGTTCCGAGAGACAGAAAGAGAAGATTTTATAAATTCCTTTTCTTCTTTCATTCGAGTCTCTAAGTCCAAGCCGAGAACACTTTTTTTTTAAATTTTTCTCCACTGGATTACCGGATAGTGCCATCACACCAGATGAAGGACCTCGCAATTATCGGAGGATGCAGCTTCCTCCGGCCACCTGAACTCCTGGCCGCCGCGCGGTGGTTAGGAGAGCACGTATTGGGGACTTCGATGGCCCTCTGTCCCCCTCCACACTCGTCCAACGCGTTGCGCTTTTGCAGACGCCACAGCGGTGCATAACCTTTGCAAGCGGCTTTTAACAGGAAAACTTCCGTGGGTTACACCGAGCGGATCACCTAGGCGAAGCTGTGGGGCTGCAAAATACAATTACTCCGTTCACGCACCTAACCACCCGCACCATCGGCCGCACGCTTGAGTGCCATCGTCTGGCTACCCTCGCCCAGCTACTTAACCGGTGACAAGACTTTGTCAACATCCCTATCACTATCGACTGACACCCCTTCTATGGGGCACAATGCCAACATTGTGGTACAGCTGGCCCTGCACGCTTTTCTTCATCCTGCACATCCGGCCCATGCTCGAGAGACCTGCATCGCCTGTGGTTCTAGCGACATGACTTCGACTCACAGGTATTGGTCTTGCAGCTCCATCAGACCCCTCATACGGGAGAATTACAACATCATAGAGCGGCCACCCGATTTGCAGGGCTGGATAGCAATGCCCTCGCCATCCTCAGGTCGGCAAAGTCACGGGTTCTTTCTGTGCCTTGAGTAGAGGGGTGAGCGTGAAACTCCTCTGATTGTCTGAAGGAGGGCTCTTCGTCGTCGGGGGAGCTTTCTAGGGACCCTTACCTTACCAATTTTCTCTCTTATTTTTATGTTTTGTTTTATTGTAGTTTCACTACCATTGACTTGTGAATATTGTCAATCAAATATTTTAAAATCTTAAATCTCTCTTTACGCGGTTTCTTCCACGATGTCACTCTGCCCACTCGCGTTCCTAGATTTTCTAGATTCTTTCTCTTATACAACCTCCAACCTCGAGTCTTGGAATTTTTTAAATATGTAAGTTTTATAGCGCTCACTTCCTTTTTAATTTCTTAGATCTTTGTACAACTTCCAGTCTGAGAAGTCTCAGACTATGAATTTCTTAAATACATTCTGCTTCTTCCAGGATATCCCAGTGCCCACAGAGTCTTAGAACCAATACATATTCTTTTTATCCCCTCTGTTCTATTAACATTTCTCATAAAATCCCATTTCCTTATTATTTTTTTCGAACCCGCCCACTCACTCTCGGAGATTATACAAACATTTTCCTCAAACTTGAACGCCCACGCTCAAGTCTTAGAAGTCTAAGGTTTTAACACAAATTATTTTGCATTCCTTCGAAATTTTCTTGATTTCCTGTTTCTTTTTAATTGCCCACATATTCCTAGATTTTGTGAATTTCTTCTTAAATCTTCCAGGCCATCTTTAATATGGAAATCTAAACTTTTATGAAGAAAAGCTAGCATAAACCTCTTGCTATATTTCGCAACCTCTTTCTAAGAATTGCAGTAGTGACTGCATGCATTTTCATAGACATTTTGAAAAGTGTGATTCTAAATATTGAGCTTTATCTTTTCCGTCTGAATTAAGTAAAGAACGACATTTATGCCATTTTTAAATCAATAGTGATCATTTACTGTTTGAAACCAATGATAGATTCATCATCAGAATACGTTATAATTATTGCATTTACTCCACTGCGAGCCTTTAAATAAGCCAATTGATTGAAAAAATGCATACAATTATATTTAATTTTGCACTCTTAATTTTGCACTACAACATTCCACCAGCTACTCTATCTGGGGAATGTAATTCTTAAATTTGAGATACCCTGGAAAATACATTAGTACGAGAAGGAACAATGAGAAAAGGGCCCGTATATATATGCTTGCAGGCATAAAAAGATTGCAACGAAAATTTTATATGAAACTTTATTCTTCCTACTATCGACTTGAAGTAGTCAGTACGAATTCAAATAACACAGATTTTAGTATTCAGTTTTTTAAACTGTATTTTTGTTACATTACCTCTCTCCTTCCCTTCAATATACTCTCCATTTAAGTACTCAAATCAAGTTCTTATTCAAGAAACTCAGTATTCCATTCTAATGCTAATTTCAAAAATAGTCACTTCCTTTTAAACTGATAACTCCACACAGTAATCCATTTCAGTCCTTATTCTATAATTCCTATATACTTAATTCTTTTGTACGAATTTTAGAACTCTATTACTCTATTCCAATACTGATTCGAGAATTACGATACTCCATTCCAATATACTGATTTCACAATTATACAGGTCAAATACCGTGCTGATATCAGAACTCCAGTACTCCATTTCAGTTTTTATTCTATAATTCCGATACTCAATTCCCGTACGAATTTCAAACTATAATACTCTATTCCAATACTAATTAAAGAATTCTGCTACTCCATTCCAGTGTACCTAATTCAGAACACTAATATTGCATTCCAATATACTGATTTCATAACTCCACTGCTAATTACCGTACTGATTTCAGTACTCTAGTATTGAATTTCACTATACTATGTTCACAATTCCCTTATTTCAGAACTCCTGTACTTATTTATAGTAGTAATTTATGAACTCAAATGTTCACAATTACCGTACTGGTTTCAGAACTCCGGTATTCAATTCTAATGCTGATAGTAGTATTTAGATGCTCCATTTTAGTGCTGTATTCAGAACTAGTACAATATGTAAGCACAGATTTTTATAGTATATTCAGCACTTCTAACTCCCCCTTTATCACTCTATTCGAGTACGTTGTCTAAACCCTGCACACCAAAATCTTGCATTTTAGTTCAATAATTATTTAAAAATCCCGCTTTAGTGCGAATCCCTGAAGATTCCATTTCACATATAGTAGATTTACTACATTTCCTGGCAGGACTTCTAGTCGTTCACGTTAGCGTGCGATTCAAACATTGATTCCAATATCCCTATTTAGTACGGATTCTGACAGTATCCCGTTTTAAGTACGAATCCCTGAATACTCCATCCAGTGCATTTAATAGCACGACTTCTAATTTCCTACTTTAGTACTAATTTCAAGTATTTAGTAGTTTCCATCAGCATCCAGGACGAATCTTTCACAGATCCGACAGCATTAAAGGAGCAATATGCAGCCGAAGGTCAAGTGCAGCTTTCCTTCTCCCAGGTCAATACCGACGTCACATCCGCGCCACCAGGCGGCTATGACGTCATAGGATGACGTCAGCACGAGGCGTGGGTGGAAGGAAGGTCAGGGTTATGCTCTTCCTCGAAGTAAACAACGACCGGCTCAATACGATACAGTCCTGCGGGGGTGGCGAACTCTTCGACTTCAGCTCAGGAATGGCGCCGCGTCTCTATAGAATGTTCGCCATTGGACGTTACTTTCGTCGTTATATTTAATTCGAAGTAATTAATTTAACGATTCACCTAATTGTTTTTAATTAGAATAATTTTCGGGATATTTTTATGATGATGTGTGTATATCTTTTGAATGTGCGATTTTCTTTAATATCTATAAATTTCAATAATAGTCCTTTTTTATTATTCTTTTGAGGAAAGAAATTTATTTTTAATATATCATTTACGTATTATATATATTATTTATAAATAATACTTCTTTAAAATGTGAATTTCAAGTAATCGCCAAAAATCCGTATTAGTTATCTTTTTTAATTTTGAGGATTTTTTTATTTTTTATATGTTGACGAAAAATTTAAATAACTAAATGTATTTTAAATTCAAATTAAATTAAAAATACGATTTATATTTATTGAATTAGCTTTAATTTATTTATTTATTTCAACACACAAACGCGATATCCCGGCTAGGGATATAATTGCGTCAAAGATAATCATCAATATGGTAATTTGAACTAGCAACCCCATATTGTATAATACTTATAACAAGATTTTCATGTTGTATAATAGAAACACATCTGTAAATGATTATACGCAATATTGACATGTGTCATTACATCATCATATGCAATGCACTTTGTACAAACTGAGGATAAATAAATAAAACTCTGTAATATATTAAAAGTTGAGCTAAAGCAAAAAGTTGAGATGGAAGTCCCACAACAAGGTCTAAAGATGGAAACTGCCACGGGGCCAGTGTACAATTTCGCCATCCGATCTACGCTCTTGTTGCATCTGCTGAAATGCAATACTTCCTCTCTCGGTAAAGATATATAAGACCTACGCCCTAGCCAAAAATTAGTCACTTGATAGTCACTTCACCATCAGCGGGAGCCCTCGTCACTTCATCTTCCGATGCTCGACTATGCCGTAGATCAGAAAGAAAACTTCTTATCTCTCCATCTTTCGCTCTTAGCTCGACTTTTATCTGTTTACGGAACTTTCCTACTACAACTGTGTCTTCGTTTTTTTTTTTTTTTGGTTTTTTTTTGTGTGGACATTCCCAATCTTTCCACTCTGCCTCGACCACGACTGCCTGTACTCTATGAGAACTGTTAAAGGTCTCCCAAGGTGAAGAGAGGAACTGGAAAACTCTCCACGCCCTGACTGTCCCTCTCGGTTACTACAGGTTTGCCCCTTTCGGTTACCACACACAGCGAGAGACCCTCGGTTACCACAGTATATCGAGAGTGGACAGGATCGCACACCATTAAGTCGACTGGATACCTCATCACATAAATATATTTTTAAAAAATGGTTAAATCTTTGATAATTGTCTCTTGTATTTACAAATTCATATAGATGTACAACATTATTTAATGTCTGTTGTCTAGCGCAATGATTTGAAAATTTTATGCCTAATATTTTAACTTAATCTACCTTTATTAAGAAAAAGGCATCTCCTTATCGTGCAACTCTCAGTTGCACGATAAGGAGATGCCTTTTTCTTAATTTATGCACCTTATCCCAGTACAATGTTACATTTGTGCTATTTTTTCACATTAATCTACCTTGTTTAAAGTAATGTTCGTTATTTCAATTGGAACTTTAAGTTTATTAAGTAAGTAAAGTAAATTCGTTTTCTATCTAGGCTTATTGATAATTTATTTCTATTACACCATTGAATCACGTAGCATAGAATATATTCGCTTAAACTTTAATCTTTTCGACAGACTTGTTCCAGAAAATGATAGAAACGTCGTCTGCATAACAAATTATTTCTGCGTTTGGATGTTAGAAACTCTTCAGCAAGTCGTTTAACAAATTATTCCATAATATTGGGGATAAAGGACGGCCTTGAGGGCATCCTTTGTCAGTTTTTTTGTAGCTTTAATATCTTCATATGAGAAATTTGCCTTTCTTTCATTGCTTAAATAAGATTGTATAATTCTTATTAATTTGATGGGAATGTCATATAAATCGAGTCTTTTAATAATTGCTGACCACCATGCGTTATCGAATTGGCCTGCTATATCCACTATAATCAAAGATGTCAGTTCTACTTGCCTGTGTTTCAATGTGGTTTCAATTATATCTTCCATTGCATTGTTCGTTGATTTATGTTTGGTAAATCCGTGTTGCCTTGTACTCATTAAATTATTCTCCTCATAATAATTATTGATTTTGTTTTTAGTTATGATTTCATAATTTTTAGAAATGTTTGACGTCAATAAGATTGGTCTATAGCTTTTGCTTGTTTCATAGTTTATTTTATTATTACAATATAATGTTTTCATTGATCCGGATAATAACCTAATTCATTACACTGGTTGAATATTTTTTGTACTATCGGTATCAAACGTGTACCTGCATATTTAATCATATTATTACTGATGCAATCTGCACCTGGTGATTTCTTGATATTTATTTTTTGAAATAATATTTTCAACACACATTTTTTATTTTCTTTATAAAAATGTTATTTTGGTTTTTATATTCAGGTTTTTATAGTTTCTTATAATAATATGTTCCTCTTTATCTGAATGTACATATGGAAATAAATCATTCAAGATACTCTTCATTTTTTAAAAAGTATCCGGTATATTATCGATCATTGGAAGCCCTATATTGTTGTTGGATGATCATAGAGATTTAAAAATTTTATAGGCGTTTCCAAATGAGAAGTTTGATTCGTTTTCTTCAATGAATATTCTCCAACCTTTTCTCTTAGCTCTTTCGATAGCGTTTATATACTTTTTTCTTGCAAATTTAAAGGTTCTTTTATCGATAACTCCAAGCCGATAATATAAGTTTCTGATATACTGAAAATTTAACTTTAATGCTTTTCACTTTTTGTGTATTCATATGATAATAATTTTAAAAATAAATAAAGTTTGTGGGTGAAAATATTTTGAAAATTAATTTTTAGAATTAAAATACTAATATTATCATCCTTCTGTTGTTGGGTGGATCGTAATATTTACTATCTATTAAAACATAAAAACTAAAAAAGAAGTATCCGTTTTTCTCATCATCACACCACTTAACAGTTTTGCATTTAATAATATCAGCCAATTGACTAATTTACATAGCAATATTTTTCTTAAATAATAAAATAAAAAACTTCATATATAATCCTAGATATGCAAAAATTAGCTTATATATATGTCTACATACATGTCTACTTGAAATTGTATCCATTATTCCTGTAGAAGGGCTGCTTGCGCCCGAAAGCTCGAATCGATTTTACAAATAAAGAAACTTATCCTTTTTTGAATCTATTCGTTATTATAATAAATCTTCTTTATTGAAGGTACAAAATCAATGAAAATAAATTTCTATGATAAATCTATAAACTCACATGCCTAAACCTCTCCACATACACTCTCTCACACCTCTTCTCTCAAGAGAAAATATGGTTTTACGGGCTACTAACCAAAAGTTATGATTTTTGAGCCCAAGCGCGATGTCAGGTGGCAAGGGACCCTAGAATCTGGCGGCAGGAGATGTGTCGCAGGGGTAGTGGAAACGTTGGGCAAGCAGGGGAACAGCGCCAGGGTGCAGTGAGGCAGGAGCATTGAATTGGCCAGGAATCCAGTAGAAGTGGCAGATGGAATTGGAGGCAGAAGGTCCTTGAAGCCTAGAACTTGAGGGCCCTAGACTTCAGGATGGGGCAGCTTGAGGCTCTCGCCTCGTGCTTGTCAGGAAGGCCCTTGGAGCAGCAGTTGGCACATTTGGAGGTGCGCTGGTCAGCAATAGATGGGCAGGCGCGGCCTTCATGGCCGTCTTGACCGCAGTGGAAGCACTTAGGAGCTCTGGAGCATTGGGCAGAGTTGTGGCCGAAGCCACAACAGCGGAAGCAGACGCGGGCGCGGACGGTCTCCTCGAAGTTGAGGATTAGTCCATCAACCACGATTCTCCCGCGAACGCCCAGGGCTCTAAAGGTCTTGAGGTCCACTTCGATGAAGGCGGTGCAGGTCCCGCTTCTGGGTGCAGAACGGTGTGCCACGCGCACCACCTTGTCCCCAGGAAGTTTTCTAACAGCAGCGGTTTCCAGGAAGGTCTCCTCAATTTTGTGGAGTTGGATGTCTCCTCATCCACTTTGAAGAGGCAGATCCGTGGCAGGATCTCCTTCTGCTGGCGGACCTTCATTTCATTCAACTTGCTGGCCAGGGAGGTTGTCACTTCAGGGATGGTGTCAGGATTACTGGAGTAGAGGACCAGCTTCCCCTTGGTGTGTAGGGAGGCCCAAACGCCTTGGAGAAGAGTGTGGGCAGCGCGGACAGCTTTTAGCATTTCCCTTGGGTCAGCCTGTGGGTCATCAGAGATGACCACTGTGTGGGCCGCCGATTTTTCTCTATTGAAGATCACTTGGGCGGCCGCAGGCTTGGATACGCGGGAAGGCGCAGGTTTTGAAGGACCATTCAGGTTTGTCCTCTTTGCAGGCGGGTTGGGAGCCTCAGACTGCTTCCTTTTGGTTGGAGCAGGAGCAGGCAAGGTGGAGGCAGGCTTCTTGGCAGGGAGAGCAGCAGGAGCAGGAGTGGCGGGCTTGATTGGGTCAGTCTGGGAGCTGGTTTCTTTGCAGGAAGGAGCAGGGCAGGTTTGAGTGCCGCGGCAAGCAGTCTTGGGATTGTTGGCCTCCTCAATTTCGTCCAACTCTGCGAAGGACTCGAGGGTGTCAGTGAGGTTCTCTACTTCGGTAGCGAGGGCCAGGATCATTTCAGTCCGCGAGGCGATGTAGAGGATCAGGTCCTCATGCAGGGATTTCAAGGCAGGATGGCCAATGAAGCTCAGGATGCTGCAGTTGCGTGAGATCACCATCTCATCTTCCCTCTCCAGGTCGGCGACGTTCACGATGGGCTTGTAGGCCTTCTTTTTCTTCTTGGCAGGATTCATGTATGCCGAGGCCAACGGCCATGACCTATTCTCTCAAAGAAATATATACATATATATACACTCAACACCACAGAGAGAATAAATTAAGTCACAGATTAATTCAATCATAGAATGAAATTTGATATTTTAAATAAATAGCATCAACATCTGTCTTTTTATCGATGGACTCCTAAACTACTAAAGGCAAATATCACCAAATTGTCCATGTAAACCCTTTTGACTCTGAGAATGTTTTTAGCTATAATAAATATTTTTTTGGAATAACTTTTCGCTGCAATTTTATTTCCAAAAATAATTAAGTAAAAGTTTTAATAACTAAGCAATATATTGTTACATCATGATTAATGGCGTATTTCTTATATTAGTTTTAATATATTTGAAATTTAAATTATATATTTATTTATTTTTATATAAAATATTCTATGATATTTATTTAAAACAGATTATTAATTTATCCTCATTTGTATTTAGGTACACTGTGACTTCACTGCTCTCTTTGATGTGAGAAAATAAATAAAGGATTCTGGTGGCTACTTAAAGAAGACTTATCTCGTTATTCCCTTTTATAAATTTGTAGGATGGTTGAAACACGCTCTGGTAAGATGCAAGACCCAGCACAGGAGAGAATCCAGGCTGAAGAGTCTGCCAAGCCGCAACCTGGTGTAACAATTGGTAGAGATGCTAGTTCCGACCCAGTTGTCCTGAATCCCAACATCGACATCCCCAAGTATGATGGAACGGAAGACCCTCGCCCATGGATTGAATCTCTTGAAGAAATTGGCTTCTTGTACCATTGGGCAGACTACATTATCTCTCGTTATGCCGCCATGAACATGACGGGAAGCGCTAAAACCTGGTTGAATTTACACAAAGCTAGTTTCACGAGCTGGGAAAATATTAAAATCCGCCTCATTCAGGATTTTTCTTTGGACGCGAATAAAGAAGAACTTAGAATGAAGCTCAACAGAATGCAACACTGGAATGAACCAGCAATCAGGTTCGCGGAAGACATTCTAGTGTTGTGCAACAAGGTTGACCCCGCAATGGAAGAAGAAACAAAAATTGAACATGTTATTGGAGGACTGAAAAAAGAGTACTCATTCGCGCTCTACCTGAACCCTCCTAAAACGACCGATGACCTTCTTGTCGTGTGCAAGAAAATGGATTCTTTTGAAAAGAAGTATCGGGAACGTGTGGAGAAATCCAGAAACCTATATAACGGTCCACGCTATTCTAGACCCCAACAACAATCGAGGTACGTGCCGCCGACTGCCGCACGAAACTACCAGACCACTTCCAGGCCCCAAGCCCCTGTTTCCAATAATTACAAGAACGACTCCCATCCTACCCCCAGACAGTATCGAAACAACTTTCCCCAGCCCTCTACCCCTAGACGTCCTTATAATCCTAACTTTGTGCCGAAACCAAACCTTCAGAGAAACACTTACAATAAAAGCCAAGAAGTGAGCAAAAATAGGACGGAAGATGGAAGACCAATCTGCTTTAAATGTAACAAGCCAGGGCACGTGGCCCGTTATTGTAGGGTCAAGTTTATAAGAATCCTAGAAGAGGATCCAGCAGATACCCAAGAGAAGGTCGAAGAAAAATGCCAAATGAATGAAATATCAGAGAAATCAGGACCTCGGCTTTATGCTGATGTATGTCATAGCACACAGACAAATATTCCTACCCGGAATAGATATTCCGTGTTGGAAGATTTAAACTAAGCGTCGCGCCTGAATCTGTCAATCAAAGCAAGTCGACCATAAACGGAATCAAGAAGTTGGACCCTAAATACAAATTAAAAATTAATGTGGACAAGATAGGGACTTTTGAAGCTTTGGTTGATACAGGTGCTGACCTCTCAGTGGTCGACCTCAGAACGGCCCTCGATACAGGCCATGGTATAAGTAAACTCGCAAAAATTTGTGCAGGACCCGATGGAAAAAAATTGGACATGGTAGGAAGTATATTTTTAAATATAAAAATTGATGACGAAACATTATCACACAACTTTGTGATATTGAAAACGCATTTACGGACATTAATTCTTGGGAGAGATTTCCTTAAGAAAATGAACGCAAAAATAGATTGTAAGCAAGAAACTATAAAATATGATTTGACGAATAATCATGACGAAATCAATTTTGAAATGTTGAAAATAAAGAGTGCCAAGGATTCCATTGTACCGGAATGTTCCATGAAATTGATCAAGGCATTGGTAGAAACAGAGGATGGAGAATATATTATCGAGGAGAGCAGCAAAATGTTTCAAACAAATGGACTTCGTCTAGCAAGAAGCTTGATCAATGTTATAAATAGGGAAACACACATCTGGATAACTAATCCGTATCCTCGACCGTTAAAAATAATGAAAAACCAAACATTGGCTTTTGGAAGTAGTCCAGCGAAAATAAATGTGAGTCGAGAAAGAGAGGTAGAAAAGAACGAAGAACCTAGATTCCAAATAAACGAAAATCTTTCACCAAAGGAACAGAAGGAGTTAAAACAAGTTTTAGAAAGGTATGGAGATCTTTTTTCATCGAGATTAGGGAGAACCAATTTGGCAAAACATCGGATAGACACAGAAGACGCGAAGCCAATTAAACACAAGCCTTACCGGGTAAGTGCTAAAGAACGAGATATTATAAAAGAGCAAATTGACGAGATGCTTACAGAAGGCATAATTAGGCCATCTTCTAGCCCCTGGTCTTTTCCAGTAATATTGGTCAAGAAGCGTGATGGTAAATACAGATTTTGTGTGGACTACAGAAAACTGAATAATGTGACAATAAAAGATGTCTATCCGATCCCTAGAATAGACGAAGTTATGGATACTCTCCAAGGATCTACACACTTCTCAGCAATAGACCTCAGATCTGGATATTGGCAAGTTGAAGTCGAAGAAAGAGACAAAGAGAAAACAGCTTTCACTACAGCGCATGGATTATATGAATTCAACGTGATGCCTTTTGGACTTTGTAACGCGCCTGCTACCTTTGAGAGAAATATGGAGAATATGCTTGGAAATCTGAGATGGCAAATTTGTTTGTGTTATCTGGATGATGTTATCATATATAGCCCGGATTTTCCAACGCACCTCAAAAGACTTGAAGCTGTTTTTAGATGTTTTCGTGAATCTAATTTAAGGTTAAACGACAAAAAATGCCGATTTGCTTTTGAAGAATTGGAGATTCTCGGCTATATAACGAGCAAACATGGTATAAAACCCGCGGAACATAACATCAAAGCTGTCAGAAATTTTCCTCGACCCAAAAAGGTCAAAGAAGTACAATCCTTTTTGGGAATGTGTTCATATTATAGAAAATTTATCAAAGACTTTTCAAAAATTGCTGACCCTTTGACCAACCTTATAAAAAAAAGTGTATCATTTACCTGGACAGAAAGACAAGAGGAAGCGTTTCAAACCCTAAAAACAGCACTATTAAGTCCACCAATTTTAGGTCACTTCAATCCAAATGCACCTACTTATGTTCATACTGATGCGTCCAACATCGGCATAGGTGCAACACTTGTCCAAGACATCGGTGGTGAAGAGAAGGTGATCTCATATTTGAGTCGTACCCTAAGTAAAGCGGAGCAAAATTATTCAACCACTGAAAAAGAATGTCTGGCCGTTGTCTGGTCAATGTCAAAATTACGACCCTACCTTTATGGAAGACACTTTAAAATAGTAACAGACCATCACGCCTTATGCTGGCTCAAAAACTTGAAGGATCCAACAGGTCGATTGGCAAGATGGGCATTGAAAATTCAAGAATATGACTTCGATATAATACATAAATCGGGAAAGAAGCATCTGGACGCCGATGGCTTATCTAGGGGGCCCTTACCAGAAACTGATTGGGATGAGGATTTTGAAAGGCTATTTTTAAATCAAATAACAGACGAAGAGGATAAATTTATCGAAAGTGTTAAGAAAAACCTTAATGGAAGCAGGCGATCAATTGCGCAAAACTTTAAAGAAGAAGATGGATGCCTCTTTAAGAAAAACCCGAACCCTGAAGGCAGGGCGTGGTTGCTTGTGGTTCCAGAAAATAAAAAGAGAGAAATTATGAAAGAATATCACAATCATATGTCGAATGGCCATCTGGGCGTCGCCAGAACCATGTACCGAATAAAGAGTAAATACTTTTGGCCATCCATGCTAAAGGATGTCTCAGAATTCGTTAGGACGTGTCACCTTTGCCAAAGTAGGAAAGGCTCAAACCAATTACCTTCTGGACTACTACAGCCCATCCCCCCAGCCAACTTTCCTTTCGAAAGAATTGGAATTGACTTTGTTGGTCCACTACCATCTACGAAAAACAGGAAAAAATGGATAATCGTGCTGTCGGACTACTACACTAGATATGCAGAAACAAGAGCAGTCTCGGAAGCAACAGTGAAAGAAGTTTCTAAATTTCTAGTAGAGGATATTTTTCTTCGGCACGGAGCTCCACAATATCTTATTAGTGACAGAGGCTCTCAATTTACCAGTAATTTAATGAAAGAGGTGATGAAAACGTGCAAGATTAAACATTGCTTCACAACGAGCTATCATCCCCAGACTAATGGATTGACAGAGCGGTTAAATAGAACATTGATCAATATGCTCAGTATGTATGTGAACACTGATCAGAAAAATTGGGACGAAATACTCCCATTCATCACTCACGCTTACAATACTACAATTCAGGAAACCACAGGATATTCTCCCTTTTTCCTGATGTTTGGAAGAGAACCCACGTCTCTTTTGGACGACAGGAATATCTCGGTGGACATTGACAAAGATGATTATGATGAATACATAAAACATCACTTAGACAAAATAAACAGAACAAGAAAATTAGTTATTAACAACACAATAAAGACTCAAGAAAGAATGAAAAAGAACTATGACAAGAAACACATGGAAAGAAGCTACGAACCAGGAGAATTAGTAGCAGTTTGGACACCAATTAGGAAAATAGGAAAGTGTGAGAAACTACTGAGAAAATATTTTGGCCCATATAGAATATTAAAGAAGCTGTCCAACGTAAATTACTTAATTGAACCAAAAGATAATCCTGGCCAAGACCCATTGATTGTCCATGTCTCAAGAATCAAACCCTATTTTGAAAGAATTGATGAGGTCAATCACGAGGACGTGACGACCTCTGGAGAGGGGGAAGTGTTACATCATGATTAATGGCGTATTTCTTATATTAGTTTTAATATATTTGAAATTTAAATTATATATTTATTTATTTTTATATAAAATATTCTATGATATTTATTTAAAACAGATTATTAATTTATCCTCATTTGTATTTAGGTACACTGTGACTTCACTGCTCTCTTTGATGTGAGAAAATAAATAAAGGATTCTGGTGGCTACTTAAAGAAGACTTATCTCGTTATTCCCTTTTATAAATTTGTAGGATGGTTGAAACACGCTCTGGTAAGATGCAAGACCCAGCACAGGAGAGAATCCAGGCTGAAGAGTCTGCCAAGCCGCAACCTGGTGTAACAATATATATATTTCAATTTTTTTATATTTTTAATACAAAGCAATAACGCGCCATCTATATTGAATGAAGACATTAAGACGCGAATTTTCTTTTCACAAATAAATTAAACTTCTACTGTCCTTACTGCGATGAAAAAATATTGGAAGGGCTTGACTCATCAGTGGTGAAACCTCCCTATTGGAGCTCTAAAGAAGCGGTCTGGAAGATTAAATTGGCGAACCCGCTGGGATAGTTCACCACTGATGAGCCAAGCCCTCCCAATATTTTTCATCTCAGTAAGGACAGTAGAAGTTTAATTTATTTGTGAAAAGAAACATTCGCGTCTTAATGTCTTCATTCGCTATATCTTTTTCATTTGAAGAAATAACAGTTGAGAATTATAGTCTAAAATTAAGAATAAAAATACTTGAAATGATGATTCCAAAAATCTAAGGCCTTAAATAATTTTACTGGTGAATGACATTGGCTTTAACCGGGGAATAATGGTACGCTTCAGGTTTGGTACTCACGCCGATCTTAGTTCGAAACAGAAAAAAAAAAAATTAGACGTATCTCTTTTTAACATGTTATTATTTGAATATACAATTAAATAACCATAGTGTATTTTGCATTAGAAAATAAAATTGTCACGGTAGTGTTAACGAGTATTACAAAAGTTTAAGTAAAAATATTTTATTGATTAGAATGCAAACTATTTCTAAATTTAATTTACAAGTAATAATATACAAGCATGATAAGGGGTGATGAATATGCAAATATTTATGATGATAAACAACAGAATATATAAAATAATTATTCAGTGACATTGCCCCCTTCCTATATGAAAAGCGTTCCGCTGTAATTATCACTTGAACAGATCAGCTTGGTCCTCAGGGTCATGGAAGGGTTTCATTCTCAGTACATGGATCAGGTCTCTTGTTTGGCGTCTCCTGGTTGGTTGGTCCACAGGTTCAACTTCGAAGGTCACGTCAGAGAGTTTTCGAGTAACCCTATATGGCCCGAGGTATCTTTTGATCAGTTTTTCTGAGAGTCCCACCTTTCTTATAGGGATGAAAATCCATTCCAGGTCACCGACGTTGTAATCAATTGCCTCGTGCTTTGAATCATATCTGGCCTTGTCCTTTTCTTGGGCTTTCAAGGTTTCTAATCTTGCTAGCTACCTAGTCTCTTCGATTCGCGAGGCAATCTTCTGACTTCATTTCTCTTGGAGATCTTCATGCGGATTTGGGAAAAGAGTGTCTACATTCGTTTCGGCTTCGCGTCCATGGATCAGTTTAAAAGGGGCAAAACCTATCGTATCTTGTTTTTCGGTGTTGTAGGCGAAGGTCACGTAGGGAAAGACCCAGTCTCTTTGCTCGACGCTCACATACATTGCCAGCATGTTAGCTAATGTTTTATTGAGCCTTTCCGTTAATCCATTCGTCTGGGGATGATAGGCTGTTGTAAACCTGTGTATGGAAGAGCACTGGTTAGTAAGTTCCGTTAACATCTTTGATTGAAATACTCGCCCATGATCCGTATTGGATTCTCTTGGGGCTCCGTGTTTGAGGAAACATCTTCCATCAAGAACTTAGCAACTTCTTTTGCTCTCCTATGGGTAAGGCCTTGGTAATAGCGAATCGGGTTAAATTGTCTGTACAGACTATAATCCACTTATTACCAGTATCAGACTTGGGAAATCTTCCAAGGAGGTCCATTCAAACTCTCTGAAAAGGGGAGGTTGCAGGAGGTGTGGCCTTAAGTAGTCCGGGTGGCTTTTGAGTTAATTGTTTCTTTTTTGGCACTCTTTACAATGAGCGACATACTTCCGTATGTCCCGGAGAAGTCCTGGCCAGAAATATTTGTTTTAACTCTCTCATAGGTCTTCGAAAATCCAAGATGACCTGCTGTGGGAGCCGTCGTGTAAACTTTTCAGTAGTTCTAAGCATAAGTGCTTGGGAATAACTAAAAGGTGCTGGTTTCCCAGGGGGTCGAAATTATTTTTGTATAAGGTTCCTTTCAACATTTCATATCCTTTAGATTCGGCACCAAATCTTTCTGTTTCCTCTATCAATTCACTAATTTTAGGGTCTTTGTTCAGCCTTGAAGCACGTCAGAGCAGTTATTAAGGGTATATCATCATCCTCATCATAGTATGTTTCTTCCGATTCAAGTTGGAGAGGATTTCGAGACAGACAGTCGGCATCTTGGTGTTTGCGTTCACTTTTATAAAAAACCGTTACATTGTATTTTTGGAGTTTTTAAGCCCATCTTGCTAGTCTTGCTGTCGGGTCCTTCAGGTTAGATAACCATCAAAGAGCGTGGTGGTAACTGACGATGACAAACTCACGGCCAAAAAGGTACGGTCGAAATTTGTTTATTGCTCATATTGCGGCCAAGCATTCTCTTTCCGTTGTTGAGTAATTCTTCTCCGCCTTAGATAAAGTTCTTGAAGCATAACCAACTGGCCGCTCTTTCCCACCGTTGATCTGTACGAGGACAGCTACAATTCCATAACCGCTGGCGGCAGTATGAAGCTCGGTTGGCAGTTGTTCTTCGAAATAGGCAAGAACAGGTTCAGATATCAATGCTTTTTTCAAGGAATCAAAAGGATCCTGTTGGACAGAGTTCTCCACGTGAATTTATTATATATTTTGAGGACTTCGTGTAGAGGAGCAGCTTTCTCATCAAAATATTCGATAAATCTACGATAATAGGAACATATGCCAATGAAGCTTTTCAGATCTGTTATAGATTTTGGGGTCGGAAACTTGGCGATAGCTTCAATCTTTTCTGGATCGGGATAAATACCTTTACTATCGACCAGCTGTTCAAACACTCTGATTCGTTCGGTTCCGAAAAGGCACTTTTTTGGGTTGAGGCGCAGCTCGGCTTTGTTGAGACATTGTAGTATGATTTCAAGCCGGTGTAAATGTTCGTTGAACGATTTGGAATACACCACGATGCCGTCTAAATAACAGAGGGCCATCGTCCATTTCAGGCCTTCCAATATCTTGTCCATCATGCGCTCGAATGTTGCATGAGCATTGCACAGGCCAAAGGGCATGACTAGGAATTCGTTGAGTCCGTCAGGGGTGATAAAGGCCGTTTTTTCTCTATCTGCTTCGTCGACTTCTATTTGCCAATATCCAACCGAAGGTCCATTGATGAATAAAATTTGGCTCCTTTCAGGGAGTCAAGTGTATCATCGATTCGGAGTAGTGGGTAAACGTCTTTTTAGTAACTTTGTTTAGTCGTCTGTAAATCCACACAGAAACGCCAGTTACCATCCTTCTTCTTTACAAAATAACCGGCGATGACCATGGACTTTCTGAATGACGTATAATCCTGGCGTCTAGCATTTTGTCCACTTCCATTTGGATTGCTTAGCGTTCTGTAAGGGAGCCCCGATATGGTCTATGCTTAATGGGCTGATGGTTTCCAGTTTCAATTTTATGTTTGGCTACTGAAGTTTGCTTTACTGGCTCATTATTTTTATCGAATATTCTATCATATCGTTTTAAAATTGTTAAGATTTGAGACTGCTGCTCTTCTGATAAATCAACACTAATCAAATTTTGTAAAAATGTAAGGTCACTTTTATCAGCATGACTGGCATCATTCGCATTTTTCACCTCCTTATTAAATTCAGAACATATCGAGATAGCGGTCAAGCTATTTTCTTCAACCCCTTGAATTTTTCCCAGGCACATTCCCTTAGGGACTATTTGAGCTGTGGTGCTAGAATTTACGATCCAAAGTTTTCCTTTATTATGGGAAAGCCTGAATAATGCGCAGGGAAGTGTTAACCCTTTTCATATTAATACCCTTTTCGAAGGTTCCAAAAGTACCTGATTTTGCCCATTAAGTTCTTCACTCATAACATTTTTTAGTTTGGTAGATTCGGCTGGAATTAAGACGCTAATGCTAGCCACAACCTTTCCCATGGAGGCTGTTGATTTAAGTACATCTTTGGCCTCTTTCAATCTTATTTTGGCGCGTCTACAATCAATCACGGCGTTTGATGCCTCTAGGAAATCGCATCCGAGGATAATACTTGGGTTACTATTAGGGAGGACAATAAAATCAAGCGGTTGTTCCAATCCATTGATGCTCAAGCTGATTGTGCTTCGGCCGATCGATGTAACCTTCTTGCCATCAGCAACTTTCAGAGTCATTCCGCTATCCTTGAACATGGTGTTTTTTAATTATCTTCTTAATCCATCAGAAGTAACTGAAAAAGAGGAACCTGAATTGACCAGAGCAGAAAATGCAATGTCATCAATGATGATTTCGACATAATTTTGTTGTAATTTAGCGGCTGTCGACGATGGAGGGCTTTTCACACCCGCAGCTTCCCCCTCGAAAGAAGACGCGACGCTTAGTTTTTTTTTTTTTTTTAGATTATAGCGGCGTGGGGATTGGCTTGTATAGCGGCCTGAGGAAATGGACTGGCGTCTTGGGGATCTTCCTCTGTTTGGATACGGCGATTGTCTGCGGTAGATTTGGCTTCTTATGGCTTGGTGGTTACCCATTTGAGGTTCTTGGGTTAGTGCATGTCCTTCGGGTCTCTGCGTCCATTGTCGGCGTTCTCTACGATAACGCTCAAAATGGCCTGGGCGGCCGCAATTAAAACATATTGGGATGTTGTCATACATCCTCCATTCATCCGTTTTTCGTTGTGGTGGCCTCTGGTTATATATGGGTGTTTGGGTAGAGTACTGACGTCGTGGAACCTGGTTGAATGTACGTGTTTGGTTGGGATACGACTGTCGTGGCGGAGGCCTTTGAATAGGCTTGGAAATTGCAGCTACGTTTTTTTTTCAATCTCTTCTCGAATAATTTATTCCAGAGAAGATGGTTCAGGGGTAGTTGACTCCGGATTTAGTGCGCGATAAACTTCTTCACGCACGATGCGTCGGATTAAGTCTTCCATTGATTCAGAGTCTGCTGAATCGATGGCGGCAACATTCGGTAGTCTGTCGAATACTATACGTTTATTTACACGTTGTTCATGTGAAGCCTCGATATTTCGGCACCATTTGATGAACTCATCGATAGTTGCAATGTATTTGTGTCTCCCATCGGAAGGTGCATCATCAAACTTGAAATAAACAACTTCATGCAACCGTTTGAGTTTCTAGTACTTTCAAGTTGCAGCCACAATGTTATCCTGGGCAGGAATTTGCTGGAAGCGTCAAAAGCAATAATTGACTGTGGTCGATCTGAAATTGCCTTTTCAGAGACGATTGATGATGAGTCGAGAGATTCTTTAAAACGCTTTTTTGTCGAAGAGGAATACATCGTACCTCCAAAATCTAGTAAAATGATAACTGCCTTTACGTCCAAAGTTGCAGGAAGAAAGAGTATGATAGCTGAAGGCTCCAGGAAACTGCTCTTGGACAAAGAAATATCAATCCCAGCGTCACTTATTACAGTGCTACACTGAAAGGCGGAACTATGGATCACCAATTTCAGCACCCAGACAAGTCTGATTCCCTCTAGAATATGTGTCGGCTATTTTTCGGAGATTGATGAGTGTGGCATTTGCTCAATCGACGATTCCCAACATCCCGCCGAAAACACTCCGCCGTGTGATCAATCTAGCGTCGAGATAAATATCGAGCCATGTATTGCTCCAGAACGTGCGCCCGAGGAAAAACAGGAGCTGCTAAAACTGGTCAATCATTATGCAGAAATATTTGGTCCAGTTATCACCAGTAGAAATTCTCAAGACTCAATAAAGCATTGCATTTTCACAGGCGATAGTACACCGATAAGGCGTATGCCCTACAGAGTGTCCCCAGCCGAACGTAGGATAATTCAGAATGAAGTTGATAAGGTGATAGAGGCAGACGTCATTCAGCCATCGGAGAGTCCATGGGCATCACCTGTCGTCTTGGTGAAGAAAAAGATGGTTCTTGGAGATTTTGTGTAGAAAACAGAAGACTGAACAAGATTACCAAAAAGGACGTCTACCCTCTTCCCAGAATAGACGATGCTCTGGACTGTTTGAGAGAAGCACGAATGTACTCGACGATGGACCTGAAAACAGGTTACTGGCAGATTGAAATAGACGAGGAAGACCGAGAAAAGACGGCATTCATCACACCAGACGGACTTTTTGAATTTAAAGTGATGCCTTTTGGGCTTTGTAACGCCCCCAGAACATTCGAGAGAATGATGGACAGCTTGTTGCGGGGGCTCAGATGGAAAACATGCCTTTGTTACCTATACGACGTCGTTGTCTACTCGGCCACCTTTTCTGAACATCTCTCACGTTTAGGCGCTGTTCTGATGTGCTTCAGAAAGGCTGGGTTGCGACTCAATTTGAGAAAATGTTGTTTCGGAGCTGACCAAATAAAAATTCTCGGACACCAAATAGACCAAAATGGAGTTAGACCTGATTATGAAAAAATAAAGGCCATCGCTGAATTTCCTACTCCAGCGAACTTACAACAGCTGAGAAGTTTTCTAGGGTTATCGTCATACCATCGAAGATTCATTAAGGGCTATGCCGACATTGCAAGACCACTCAACGAGCTTTAATGCAAATCATCCACATTTAAGTGGGAAGAGAAACAAGAAAATTCATTTGAAAGCCTAAAGCGAGCCCTCTCCTCAAAACCGGTCCTAGGGCATTTCGACGAGAGCCCACCAACAGAGGTACATTGCGACGCTAGTGGATTTGGAATAGGGGCTATTCTGGTACAAATTCATGTAGGGAGAGAGAGGGTCATCGCTTACGCATCTCGTACTCTAATAAAGGCCGAGCGGAATTATTCCACTACCGAGAGAGAATTTCTGGCAGTCGTATGGGCGATCGGCAAATTCAGGCCTTATCTATTTGGACGTCCGTTCAAGGTGGTAACCGATCATCATTCATTATATTGGTTGACGAACTTGAAACACACTTCGGGTAGACTGGCTAGATGGGCTCTTCGGCTGCAAGAGTACGACATCTCAATCGTCTACAAAACTGGAACGAAACATCGGGACGCTGATTGTCTATCCAGAAATCCTATAAAAGACAAAGTTGACGAAATGTATTATGATTTTCCATTTTTGTCAACCATTATGAACATCAAAGATGAACAGAAACAACAACAACAAAGCCTTTATTTAGGGCCTCTCGCCCTATATACAGGATTCGCCAGTTCACAAGGGATGGGGAGAACACTGTGTGGCCTTTTTCCGGGATATAGTCTTGTGGAATCCAAATATCGCCATCGCTATATACCTATTCTTTGATATTTCATTAATTAGTGCCGGAAATGAAGGACAAAGTTGCCCCATTTTATCATTTAGTTTTCGTCTTTCCTCAGACAGAGCAGCACAGTGATGAACAGAAACAAGATCCCTATATTCTGAAAATTATTGATGGGTTGTCAGACAGTACTTCCAAGGACAACCGTTCCTAAATTGTGAATGGGGTTCTTTATAAGAAGAACTTTGACCCAAACGGCCCATCTTTATTACTCGTCGTGCCAAGACGGCTCAGATCCGACATATTGAGAGAACTACACGACGCTCCCATGGCAGGCCATCTGGGTTTCGCCAAAACGTATGATAGGGTGATAAGGAGGTACTTTTGGCCGGGACTCTACCGAAGTGTGAAAAAATATGTTAGCCACTGCCAAGAATGCCAACGCAGAAAGAACAGCCCACAATTGCCACCTGGACACCTGGTTCCTATACCACCCCCAAACCGACCATTCCAAAAGATAGGTATAGATTTACTTGGACGATTTCCATTATCAAGAAACAAGAAGAGATGGATAATTGTATGTACTGACTATTTATCTAAATACGCCATTACAAAAAGCTTAGCGACCGGGGATGCCCAAGGGGTGGCAAATTTTCTGCTGGAGGAAGTGATACTGATCCATGGAGCCCCTCGGGAGATCGTGACAAACCGAGGCCGCAACTTCCAGTCAAAGTTGACCCAAGAGTTGGCCAACTGCTGTGGGATCATCAACGGTCCACTACGGCATATCATCCTCAGACCAATGGTCTTACGGAGAGGCTGAATAGAACCATGGCCGATATGCTGTCGATGTACGTAGACCTTGATCAAAAGAATTGGGACGAGATTCTACCCTTTGTCACGTTTGTATACAATACCGCGAAACAAGAGGCAACTGGATTCACGCCATTCTTTTTAGTTCACGGGAGAGAGGCAGAGACCCCACTGGACGCGCTGTTTCCCTATCCAGAAACCACCGATAGTGACGAATATATTCAAGAATTGGAAACCAAAGCAGAAGAGGCACGCCAAATTGCACGATTCCACATTCTGAAAGTCCAAGAGAGAGACGTCAATAAAACAAACTGCGACTCAAAACACAGGAGAGTGACGTACCATCCAGGCGACCTGGTGTGGATCTACACACCAGTACGACGTGTAGGGCTGTGCGAGAAACTGATGAGACGCTATTTTGGACCTTACCATGTGACCCGGAAACTGTCAGATGTAACGTATGAAGTGAGACCAGTTGAAGATCAAGGAAGACGACATCGAACCAAGGACATTGTGCATTTGCTAAGGATGAAGCCCTACCATGGACCCATCGGACAGGAGAACTAGGAACACGTGAGCCCTTTGGCCCAGGGGTGATTCTCCTAGCTGCAAGGACACAGCTATTTATAAGGGACGGGCAATGTAAAAGTTATTTGTAAATAATAGTTATACATTATTTTTTAATTCTGTTTTATGCAAAACCAACTTTTGCATATATATCACTATTTTTGTTTGACAAAGTTAATATCATTTCTTTCTTTTCTTTTCTGCGCGCTGGCACTTAATTCCGTGCAGCGCGGTTAGAGTTGTAACAGCAAATAAACTGACTTAATTTCTTTGGAATCTCCCGCTCATTATCTTCGTTACAATATAAAAATTACAAAGATGAAAAGTCCTCCTCCTTCTTTTCTAAAAAAAAAAAAAAATAGTGACTAGCTGGCATCGAACCCAGGCCGCCCATATGGAAGTAAGAATATTGTAGTATAATATTTATTATTTTTTAGCAGAGTATAATTTTTGATGTTTATATTTTGCTACTGTGTAAAATTCCCTCATTGCTTATATTTTGCTTATCATTCATAGTTTGTTCTTTCCTAAAATAAATTGCTGCACCATCCTGAAGTTTGTCCTTCCTAATTTTTCACGTGGCAATATAAAGTATCACGCCAGGGAGTGCACTATAATATAATATATCGATTTATATATGAATTTTGGCACAGATTTTTTGTTTTAACCTGGTTATGATTGATTAATAAACTGTCCTGGTGTGGAACTAACACCTACCCACATATTCTCATGCCCAGCAATGGCCGCAGCCTTGCAGAAAATTGACAGGACCCAGAGCAGCAGCTTTACACACCCAAGATAGTAAACATTGCTGATGCTGTGATAGAGATGCATGGGGACATCTGAGACTCTTCATTGGACACGACAACAACAACAACAACATTGATGAATAAATTTTATTTGAAGTGTTTGTGCAGTTCTTGTTGATGATGAATATGTTACGGAAGAATTATTTCAAGATGTGTTGGTGAAACAAACATCAATAATTAGGTCACGATAATATAGTAGGAAGTTATGTGCGGTTGTGATGCTTACATTTCTGGCGAAAATCAGGGCAAGGGATGATCCTAGCTGCTTCTGTGGAAAAAAAAACAAAACTCAATACATTTATTAATAGAATTTCCAATCTTTCCCAGCTATTGAAGTAATCATTTTTATCCCATCGAAGCAATGTGCGAATTTGTATATAACAAAGACACCTATGTAAAATTCAATAATTTTTGTAAATTCATTTTAGATTTTCTTTTCTGTTTGAGAAAACCAAACTTTCAGTTTTAATTTTGTTTTTAGTTCTGTTATTGAATTGTATATAAAATGAATTGTATATAAGCTGCTAAAATGTATTTAGGCACAATAGGTCCGATATGTCAAATAAAATGAAATATGAAATGATTATTTTTGGAAATATCGATAAAATTTTAACGATAGGTGGCAACCCTCCCAGCGGTTTCGCTAGTTTAATCTATCATACCGCTATAATATGTGATTTAGCTGTTCTCCTTTTATGCCGATACTGAAGCTATACTCTTGAAATTTTTTCTAAATGAACTATGTACCTAAATTTTGAGGGGACGGTAGAAATACATACGATTATAAATGTGAAAAATAACACAAAAGTGAATTTGTACTTGGATCAGATGCATAAATTAAGAAAAAAAGGCATTCCCTGATCGTGCAACTAAAAGTTGCTAGTGGCTTGCCCCACCTATTGGAATAAATATCAACTAATCGTTGATTTTTAATTATTCCAGAATTGACAAATACCGATAGATATTTATTCCGATAGATGGCGCAAGCCATTATCAACTTTTAGTTTCACGAACGGGAAATGCCTTTTTTCTTTACAATTATAAATATATAACATGCTTCGAGCATTTCTTTTCCGGAAATTTCAATTAAAATATTTAAAAAACATAATATTAATATGATATATTAGTGCGACCCATCTGTTATAGGAAATTTAAACTATTTTTGACGCGTTTTTTTTATTTTTTATTAAATAAATCCTACTGCCCTTACTGCAATGATAAATTAATGGGAGGGCCTGGCTCATCAGCGGTGAACCCTCCCAGCGGTTTCGCCAGTTTAATCGACCATATCACTGTAATATTGCACTTGACTGCTTTCCTTTTATACAGATACTGAAGCTAAACTAAGATATTCTAAAATATATGCTTCATTTTAATAAAATTTTAAAGGGGGTTGTTTTTTATAAAGAATACTATTCTCTTTTTGCTGTATAATGCTTCAAATTTTAAGAAAACCTTTTATGTGTGACTTTAATAAAACTTCAAAAACAGTATTTCAAATGTTTGAACTCTGATTATTAAAAAAAAAAATAAATTCCTATAGCAAAGTCTTAAACTTTAATAATAGTGCTTCTCAACTCTACCAGAAATTTAAAAAATCATTAAAGCCTCTTAGAAATCAACAGAAAATTTATTGCATTATTATATTATCTGATTAAATAGATAAAAATTTTGAAACCAAAGAACCTAAAATTACATTTTTCATCATTCTTATAAATATATTTAAGCGATTATTTTCACTTATGATATCAATTTCTTATTTTATGATTTCAAAAATCATTCTATCATTGATTTTGGTAGACGCTTTCTTTGATATTTGAAATTTTATGTAAAAAATATTCTACTGGAAATAAAGAAATATATAGAGATGTAACACGAACCCTATTGTTAAATAACAGAAGACATCAAGCTCGCTCAGAAAAAGTGGACAGACATTGAAGGCCATTCAACCAGAACTGGAGGAAAATTTGCTGCCATCTCAAGATTACCAAACATCATCCACCTCAACAATTATTGCGACTGGTTTCAGTCTCCGAATGGACAATTCGACTGGTAAACTATTCTATGTCATGCTTTTTTTTTTATCAAATAAAACCATTTTCTATCGGCTTACTGCAATGATCGAAATATTGGGAGGGCTTGGCTCATCAGTGATGAACCCTCCCAGTAGTTTTGCTAGTTTCATCCACCATAATATCGTGCTAATGCATCATAGATAGCATAATGCATAATTCTGACAGTGCATGGTCACATTCAGGCAGATTACCCAAGGTGTTGTAAGAGGGCCCAATTTGCCGTCACCGTCAAAGTGAAGAATAATGACTTTAAAAAATTATAAAGAATAAGAGACACTGCAATATATCTTTTTATTAAAGCTAAATGCTTGAATCTTTCCTACAAGCTATTCATCATTTAAATTTCAACAACGTCTCGGAAAAATAACTGATGTAAAAAATGTACGAAAGCTTCTTGCAGTTCGCTTCAATAAAAAATATGCGGCGTCACCTATTTTTGAGTCTAATGTTAACATTTAAAATATATATATATATATATGTTGTATTAAGGTAATTCTTTGAATAATTATAAATTTAAAACTCTAAATTTGTATATAAGAAATAATATACGCGACAAAAAGAAACGCAGCCATTTTCTCTTTGTTTATTTTCCAACTCCTTTGTTCTCCTCTCTCCCTCTTACCCCTCGGGTCGTTGGTCAAAATATTATTTACAAGCATTGGCTATATACTCTTTGATTATAGATATTAAAATATATGGATATTAAAATAAAAATATGTGTTGACTATTTACAAGTAGTGTGGGAATTATATTGCAGTGAACCTGCGTGGGGGTGTGCGCAAGATGAAATTCGTAGCTGCACAGTCTAGATAAAATTTTTAATTTTCTCTGAATTGAAAATATCCTAACGAGGTTATGATATACTATTGATATTTTAAACTGTTATTTATTACATCTTTATTCTCTAATAAGTCGATAGGATTCGAACAGTGCGGGGTTAAAAAGCTAAGACTACGGATGGTAGATCTCTCGGCCACGACTGCTCACTTTGAAAATGTTCATATCTTTCTTCATCCAACGATCCCTATGATGGGTTCCCCTGGTTTAGATAGTTGAAAAGGGAGGATACACGATGTATCTTATTAAAAGTTTCCTTACTTAGGTATATATATATATAGCAATTTAGGCCAACAACCCCATGTATATAACCCACAGCAAGACCTTAATGTTGTATAATAGCAGCACAGCTGTCAGTGATGCACTATCGGCATATGTCTTTACATCATCACATGTAATGCAATTTATGCAAACAGGATAAATAAAATAAATAAAAAAGAAAAGGGGGGAAAAACTCTGTAATTGATTAAGAGTTGAGCTAAAGCAAGGATTGAGCATGTGATATTGTCAGTACAATGGTCTAAAGATGGAAACAGCTGCGACACTATTATACAATTTCATCAGATAACCCACGAGATCGTTATTAAATTGGGCAATCTATAAAACACTGAAACACAGACACTCGCGGCAATGTATGTGGCCGGTAATTTATGGGAGACTTGTTTATTAGTAACATTCCCTTCAAATAGGTGATAAACATACAACATTTCATTTAAACAATTGGAATAGCACCATAAGGCAAGTTATGTATGAAATAGGTAACAGAGGAGACAAGAAAATTTCTCTAGATATTTATTTAAATATCTTAAAATTTGGGAACATGTCTAAACTGACGAGATATGCTATTTACATAGTAAAATTTAGGTAGAGGTGACCTGAAGTTACTTTATAGCCCTTTAGGGCCCATGCGAAATCTAGGTTGGCTACTACACAAAAAGGGGGGGGGGAACCTAGATCTCCATCTATTCTAGCGGGACAAAATATACGAACCCTAACACTCCTTTTTAAGTCACTTAAAGCCCTTTAGGGCCCATTCAGAATCTAAATAGATTAGCTTCTGTTCGAAAAATAAAAGGGGGGGCTAAGCCATAATGGCAAGGGGCTTACCTTCTCTCGAAAGCGGCGGCAAGGTCTGGTCTCCTCTACGTCTCAGGCCCGTCTAAAAATCGTCCTTCTCACTGAGCGACTCCGATCGAAATCCCGCCTTTTGGCAAAGAACCTTCTTTTATATCATCTCATTCTCCATTTTCATTCGCCGAAAGAAACACCAATCAAAATGGCCAACGGCTCCAGTATCAATTTCATAGACGCCCCAGGCCTCTCCCCTTCAAATAGAACATATAGTATTACAAAAACAAAAAAAATCTAAAGAGAGAAACTACCCCTGCGGTAGTGTAAGATTTCAGACTCCCTCCCCCCGTCCTTCCACATGGGTTGAAATACAATCCTCCCTTTTTCTCGGGATGGTATATATATCGCCCCCCCGTCTTGGCTAAAATTGACCCAGGCCCTTTTTACCTGGACTGTAATGTGATGCTTTCCTTTCTCTGGAAGGATATTTTATAAGTTTCAGTCTTTAGAGATCTTCCTTCTCCATTTTTCTCCCTTTTTTTTTTTTTCTGGTCACCTTTACCTAAATTTTTGGTGAGGGGAATATATGTACATATGAAACAACAGTTTCCAGCTCGGATGTCTCTGGATGTCTTCTTCTTTACCAGGCATCAGCTTTCGGCATGGAAGTCTGGTGTCACCAAGTTTCTAAGTTTCTGGGCAAAAAAAATGGTCTGTAAGTCTATGTGGGAGGGAAGCCATGTATCCATTTGATTTGATTATACATACGCCTTCTGTTGGGGTATGGTTACAAAAACGTGCCCCAACAATCCTCCCCCTGCCAAGTAATGGACAAATGCGTTTGTGCTATTCATTATTCATCTGCCTTTCATCAGTTACTATGAAAGCAGGCCCATTTCTAGCAAAAAGCATTTTCCATTACTAGGTGAAGTCAGGTGTACCGAAACCTATAGGGAAGATAAGGCTAGTTAAAATGATGGTATGCCATTCTAGATGTTTATTATTCCGAACATTAGTGGGCATTGCGCATCCTGGCAAAGGGGTTTTTATGTGCTATTATTCTGTCAGAACACTGTTATCAAAATAGGTTATTGGGGACAGTCATATCATATGTATGGAAGTAAGCAAGGTCATCTGTCTTACCATTCATGGGTATATATACCACCCTTCCACTTTCTTCTTTGGTCTTGAGGAGTAGGCCTTCCTAGTGGTAAGTCCTCTCAACCCCATCCTTGCCTCTTGGGGTACTGGATTCATTGCTACCTTCTTTCTGCTAAAAATACAGTTAGGACATTTCCCTATTACATATTATATATAAAAAATTGGGCGCCAAGAAGTCGTTTAGAAATAACTGACTAGTCCAACTCCTAAAACATGCCAGCATCTTTATTTTCGTACCAATCAAGACATTCGTGTGGTATAGTTATATATATATACAATCAAAGGAAAGGATAATTATAGTTAGCTGAAAGAAATATCTTGGTATATAATGATTAGCCTATGACATGATGACTTTTGCTAAATAAAAAAAAAAGTTTACAGAAAACAAATTGTGAAAGTAATTATTAAATAAGGCACGAATATGTAATGATAAAATGAATCCTTCCATGTTATATGATGAGTATACTATATATATTGAAGTAAAACATATCATGTAGATAGTGATTAAATATGTTAAGTTATAAGTGATAAAAATCATCCCATGATAGATGACAAAAGAAAACTACTACAAGATTATATATGGTGACAAAATATATATAATTAAATATTTAATATAAATATTAATATCATGAATGTCAAAATAAAATTGTTGAAATGAATAGTATATGACTATAATATAATATATATGAAATAAAATAATAACATATTGAAAAAGAAATGTAAACATAATATATATTTGTGCGCTGAAGGTTCAAGGTTTAGTATCTCAGTTAAGTTTCAATCTTATCCAGTCTGGAATCACGAGTTGGTCACTGGGTAATATTCGTCTATCGCGATCCTACTGGAGGGTGTGTTTTCTCTTATGTGTTAGATTCCTCTAATTACAATACTCTCTCAACCCAAATGGGAACGTCATTTAGAATCTTGGTCAAATGGAGCATAGCCCAGACCTCTATTAAACTACACAGTCCATTTAAATCTAGGGTGACAACCGTATGAAGAGAATTTTTCTGTTTTGGCAGAGCGACTAATCAATTTCTACTATTTTGTTTGTGACTCCGTTTACCTTGTCTCTGGGGTGTGTACAGTTCAGCTACCTCCCCCTTCCAAGAAATCCATATTACTTTCGTCTACTAATATACTCTCTATTCATTGACCTGAATCCTATAAATCTACATCTTATAGGTTTGAATTTTTTATCAATCTGAAATTTTGGTTCTTTTACTAATTCCTTCAGAATTCTACTCCTTGTATAACTGCTCTTAATCCTACTGTCCTCAATACAACACTTCTAAAACTTTGACTCATTGGCTCGTTCTGGTGTCTCGTTCGCGGTCCTTATAGTTAACTAATACTTTAAAATCTTATCCTAACATGGAACGAGTCTAAACTCGTTGAAGGTCCTAATAATTACTTATTCTGTCTCTCGAATCGGTCTTATGCTCGAATTCATTCCAACAAAACGTATGGCAGGGCGAATCCTTTATTAGAAGAAACTTCCGCTAGCTATGGGGGATCAAACTGGTACCAAAAAAAAATTCAATAGACGGGAACACTTCGTCTAGAATAACTGGGCAATCTCTGCCTACATGCCAATCTTACAGGACCTCCCGTCTGCAACACCCTCGCTCCAGCCACGCTAAAAGCGTCGAAATTACGGTGTCAGATCGGTCACCCAAGGTCGCGCCGTTATACCCCAGGCTATACGGCATGGCTAAAACAAATCCCCCATCCTGCATAAAATTCAATCTATACCTCTTCGTTTCCTCTTGCGAGGAGGAGTTGAGTGGGAAATTCGGCTTGATCCTTGCCTTCCACTATCTCCAAGTCTGAGGGTCGGGATAGGGATCATTTATCCACAATCCTTAGAATTCAAGCTAAGCTAAGATAAAAGAAAATCAAAGGAAAATTATACCCCCTAACGAGGGACCTAACAAAAGGGAGCGAATATTTTCTAACTAGATAGAGTTGTAGTTGTCCTGTTTGAGGCTTCTCGGTCCTAACAAAATTCGAAATAAAAAATAAAATAAAATAAAATAAAATCGATCCTATTAAAGTCCTTAATCCTAATCTAATGTATTTTGGGCTCACAGTATAATAGTTTTTAACCTTCTACACATTCATTATTCCAATTCTTTCATACACCCTCCCCCCTATCATTCGCGGAATGCACTCATACTAAAGTTAAAAGCTGCTACAAAGGCCAAAATACTCGTTTATCAATATCAATAGATCCTAACAAATAATAACATATTTCAGGACACAATGTGAAATCAAATAAAATAATAAAACTAAAACAAATTGGGAACTAAAGCCCTATGTTACTCAAAAGAAATGCCTCTGTACAAGCTCTATATATACTAATACTTTATACTCGATAAATGATTGTTAACAATAATTGTTAACAATTCTAAATAATCTGGAAGCTAACCTACCTAAAAAAAAATCAGTGTAACTTCAAAAACTGCCCTTGCCTTGACACTAAGCGATTTTTCACGACAATTCTATAAAGACATACACAAATTATAATGGCGAATAAAGGACCATTAAACGTGACACCTCATAAAAGCGGGATTGAGTCACTCCCCTAGCCACCGTGGGTGAAGTCACTTTCTTCCTACTTCACCTTGCGTCTGTCCCCTTTGCAGTAGTCCGACCTCAACACTCTATTGAAAGATGGATTTATAGGGTTTACGATTCACTACCCAACACTAACATTCTCAAGTGCTTTCCGAGGATCGACTACGATCTGGGCCTACTTAACTTCTACCCCTGGCTTAGGGTCCCTACACTTCACAACTTTACTCTGAAAGATTTACCTTTCATGTCCTCATTAGAAACCTATTTCAAAGCTACTACCTGAAGGCCAGGGATTATAGGGTTTCTGAATTACCCAACACAAGCCATAGGATGCCTATTAGGTTTGTTGTTTTAGACATAGCCCCCCTCTAAGTTGTGATTTCCTACACCTTCCTTCACCTATTACTCCTGATAATAACTAAAATTTCAGATTTACACTAAATAGTTCATTCACAATGGTATACATTATTCTCATTGGTCTTTGAAACTCGGGTTTTAACAAGAAATAGTTTGTATTAAAAAAAAAAAGGAATCCTAATGAAGTTCTACTTTAAAAAAAAAAGAAAGGTTTAAAAAAAAAAGGTTGAAATCTCTAAACTTCTCATTCTATCGAGCTGATTCTCCGTACACACTCCAAAATCCTAGTTAGAGGCGACAGTCTAAGCAGAATTTTCACTGTGTGGGCCTTTTCACCCTTGTAGACCTGCGTAAAGTTAAACTGTTCACACTAACTCTGTCAACTTCCTCTCGTCTCATTACTTCTGAGTTCGCTCTGGTTGTCACCCCTTGTGGATAAAATTGTAACATAACAATAAAAAGAAACTAAAATTTTCCTAAATCATATCCTGACAGGTTGTACAAGCTCTTCAAAACGGTGTGTCATATTAAAACAAGGTTGTGAGACAACTCTTAATTATATACTATACTAAAAATGAGGCTGAGCCAATTCTACACTAGGAGAACACGAAAACCCAAGATGTAGTCCTTGTAGCGAGCATGGAGCCCTATCACAAAACCCGAAGTGCAAGGAGGACAGAGTTTTCTGGTATTCCCTCTTATCTGGCACGACCGGTCGGGGTGAACAGTCGCGTCACGTGAAAGGAGGAAATATCTGAGTTCCCCCCTCTTGCTCTAACTGTTGGGTCGATTTGGCTCATGTAAATAGTAACTCTTATACTATATCTAAAATCTCTCATATAACTTATTAAATAAAACGGTGTAAAAACGGTGTTCTATACAAGGATAAGGTTGTGACAATTTTCTCAAAATACACACTAATATTAAAACAAACTGTGAAGATCTTTAAAGATGGCAACAAACACTACAGTAAGGTTGTGAGACGGTATTCTGCACAAAGACAAGGTTGAGACAAATAACACACAAACCCTGAAACATGGTGTTAAAGCTCCTTTCAACACTTAGCACTAGAACACATGTTTTAAAAAAAAAAACTGCAAACTGTTTAAAGTTCACCATAACACTAAGACCTATTTGCTATTTAATATATAACCTAATATTGTAATTAATAAAGACCTATCTATATTAAATAGTGTATACAATCGCTGAAACTTATGTAAATCAGCTTACACAAACCCCCAGTGTAGATATGTATTATTTTAAAAGAAATATTTCTATCGAGGCGGTATTGCGGCCGACAGCTACGCTTTACACATTAAGTGTACTTTCTTCTATCAACCTTTATCTACTATTTACAAAACTCTTTATCCAACTTTTTCAATTCTTTCTCCTTCAACATCTTTCTGCATCTTTCTATCTCTTTCTCATCAACATTCAACGCTTTCTCACTCTTTTCATCACTTTCAACACCTCTTTCATCCCCTCTCTCTCATCTCTCTTCCATCATTTTCTACACATTTTACTGCCCTTTCATCCCTCTGGTGTTTCCTCGAAACCCGTCATCGGGATCTGGATCCCGATCTATTATCACTCTTAATTTTGAACTACTCTATTCCAACAGCCTATGACCCTTAAGCTTTATAACTCCATATACACTCGGCGGGGTAGTTACCTTGTTAAGAAAACCTATAATGTCATAGATCATTTAGAGAGAGAACATAACAAATTTGTGCGAATAGTTTGCTTCAACTATTGATTGTAAGCCTATTAAACTCGTTCTCTCTAGGTTGGCTCGCTCATTAATCTTCAATCTACGTTCAATAGTCATATTGAGTTCACATGGATGCTAGATGTAAACTGTATCAAAATAGTGTAGTTTTCTAGTTTCCGAATTATATGACAGTTAAAAAAAAAAACATTCTGGAAATATCTCGCACTGGCTACTATAAAAAAATTTGAATGGGGTACATCTCTGATCTTACAGGATACCTCATTGCTCATGGAATTGAATCGCTCATTTCTCACTAAAATATTCACACAGGGTATGGAGGTCTCCAGCGGTTCTATAGCTATTGGTCAACTAAATTAATTAATGGCAGGAATTGAAGCTAGTTTAAATGCTCGTGTGCTGTTTTGTCATGCGTCTTTATGTCATCTGCAAAGGAAAGTGTCGCCTCAAAGGACCTAATTCTGGGACTAACATCCGCTGCACATTTCAGGAAGGAGTGGTCGTCCATACAATAGCAAGATATCATTTTGCTGCCAATGTACAATGTTGAGCATTTTCCATGTCGTCATTTTGTCGATCCCCAATCTTCTAGGGTGTTTCTTTAAGCATTTCTCGATATCGTTTAATGCTTTATGCGATCCCGCCCGGCATTCAATAAGTATTATTTGATCGTACCATCTCCAGGAGACCATCCCATTGCGGCCGAATCATTTCCACCCAACTTATAACGCCGTCCATATCGCGTAATTGAAATTAGTGTAAAACTCAAAGAATAAGACCTTAATCTCTTAATTCTTTACTAATTTCAGTTGGCTCAACATAAATCTTCTCAATTATTAATTTAGTACAGTGGCGTGACATGTCACACTTCTTCTAGTTCTTTCGCAGGCTCGATTAATCCCAGTGAAAACCCGTCCAGGCGTCAATCCCGTGCTAACCCGTCATGCATGACTTCAAATTTAGAAATTATTAGACCTGAATATTTGCAGTGGCATCTACTTCCACTGAAAGTATTTAAGGCATAAGGCTGCCTCTTTAAATCACTGTCTTTACTCCCACATGCCTGTGTAAACTTTAATCATGACCTTATCAATTCTCAAAATTCTGCCTATCGAGTATCCTGAGAATCAATGTTCTTCTTGTCTACGGCGGATTAACACAATAATTGTTCCCTAGAGTTATCTGCGTCGAGTGGTCAGTCTGTACTACTAATTCTCCACTCTAACTCCAGGACTCCTTTATCTACTCGGGCTGTTCAAAAATTTTCAAGACAGTTGTTCAAATCCCCAATGATAATCTGCTAAATTTCGATAATTATTGGAATTCTCATTAAACAGAATAACTACACCTTTCTGACACAGAAATATCCAGCATCAAGATATAGCGCACCGTCCAATTTCTTTATTTCAAGACGGTGTCAAATTACAACTGAAGGAACATACTAAGCATATAACTGGTTTAAATTTCATGTAATCTCATCATGCCTTCTGCTGGCAAATGTATTTACTGTAAAATTCAATACTATCAAGATGGTTTTATTTGTCTTCATCCAAAAAAAAAAATGTTTCAGAAATAGAATCTTGGAAATCTCTACTATAGACAAAAATTGTACATTTGTCAATTCAGGATAACCTTCCCTTGTCAGAGTGTATATAGGATATTTAAGATCATATGCAGTTGGCGGCATCATGAAAAAAAAAAAAAAAGGTCGGTTGCAATAGACGCAACGTTATTAATCAAGACAATAGGTCTCTAATTTTCCAATACTGCAAAGGAACAGGTCACACTTTCGCATTAGGAGAACCTAGAATACATTACAATAACATAAACAGCAAATATCAAAGGCTTATAATTGATTCTCTATTATTCAGAAAACACAATAGCATTAATAGAAATAGATTTGCCCGAAACATATAACACAATATATCCTAGTACCAGCTAATAATATCAACAATAATATAAGTAACTTATATGTAATAGCCAATAACTATTATAAAACTACTTAAATAATAGAATTTCTAACCTATAAGATAATTCATAGAATATAGCAAACAATAGTAGAATATGTGTAATACCTTAATCCAAAAAAATATGTCTTAAGAAAACAAATAATATGCAAAACTTTCTAATGTATATATATATATGTACATAGAATCATAATAGTTTTAGCATCAGGCGACGTCATATTTTCTTGATATATTGTATATGTTTCTCCTGTAGAAGGGCGGACAAGCTCGAAAGCTCGAGAAGACCAGAATAAAAGATACTCATCCCCATAGACGTTTTACTTTGATATCAGAAATCAATGATAATATTAAGGTTTTGCCACAAACAATGTGAATCGTAAAAGACAGCGGCGAGAGATGCGGTATACACCGCCTCAACATAACTTTCATTGCCTGATAAAACGCCCGTGAAACGGAAAGCATAAATTAAAATTCACGATTTATAATAGACTGTTAATCTCAGGATGCGTGGACTACTTCACCAATACTTAAAAATAGTATGGCTTTTCATTAGGTATATGTTTCTAAAGTATAGGGGAAGAAACATATACTAAATTCGAGCCCCGCGGCGGGCGACATTGATGGGTTCCCCTGGTTTAGATAGTTGAAAAGGGAGGATACACGATGTATCTTATTAAAAGTTTCCTTACTTAGGTATATATATATATAGCAATTTAGGCCAACAACCCCATGTATATAACCCACAGCAAGACCTTAATGTTGTATAATAGCAGCACAGCTGTCAGTGATGCACTATCGGCATATGTCTTTACATCATCACATGTAATGCAATTTATGCAAACAGGATAAATAAAATAAATAAAAAAGAAAAGGGGGGAAAAACTCTGTAATTGATTAAGAGTTGAGCTAAAGCAAGGATTGAGCATGTGATATTGTCAGTACAATGGTCTAAAGATGGAAACAGCTGCGACACTATTATACAATTTCATCAGATAACCCACGAGATCGTTATTAAATTGGGCAATCTATAAAACACTGAAACACAGACACTCGCGGCAATGTATGTGGCCGGTAATTTATGGGAGACTTGTTTATTAGTAACATTCCCTTCAAATAGGTGATAAACATACAACATTTCATTTAAACAATTGGAATAGCACCATAAGGCAAGTTATGTATGAAATAGGTAACAGAGGAGACAAGAAAATTTCTCTAGATATTTATTTAAATATCTTAAAATTTGGGAACATGTCTAAACTGACGAGATATGCTATTTACATAGTAAAATTTAGGTAGAGGTGACCTGAAGTTACTTTATAGCCCTTTAGGGCCCATGCGAAATCTAGGTTGGCTACTACACAAAAAGGGGGGGGGGAACCTAGATCTCCATCTATTCTAGCGGGACAAAATATACGAACCCTAACACTCCTTTTTAAGTCACTTAAAGCCCTTTAGGGCCCATTCAGAATCTAAATAGATTAGCTTCTGTTCGAAAAATAAAAGGGGGGGCTAAGCCATAATGGCAAGGGGCTTACCTTCTCTCGAAAGCGGCGGCAAGGTCTGGTCTCCTCTACGTCTCAGGCCCGTCTAAAAATCGTCCTTCTCACTGAGCGACTCCGATCGAAATCCCGCCTTTTGGCAAAGAACCTTCTTTTATATCATCTCATTCTCCATTTTCATTCGCCGAAAGAAACACCAATCAAAATGGCCAACGGCTCCAGTATCAATTTCATAGACGCCCCAGGCCTCTCCCCTTCAAATAGAACATATAGTATTACAAAAACAAAAAAAATCTAAAGAGAGAAACTACCCCTGCGGTAGTGTAAGATTTCAGACTCCCTCCCCCCGTCCTTCCACATGGGTTGAAATACAATCCTCCCTTTTTCTCGGGATGGTATATATATCGCCCCCCCGTCTAGGCTAAAATTGACCCAGGCCCTTTTTACCTGGACTGTAATGTGATGCTTTCCTTTCTCTGGAAGGATATTTTATAAGTTTCAGTCTTTAGAGATCTTCCTTCTCCATTTTTCTCCCTTTTTTTTTTTTTTGGTCACCTTTACCTAAATTTTTGGTGAGGGGAATATATGTACATATGAAACAACAGTTTCCAGCTCGGATGTCTCTGGATGTCTTCTTCTTTACCAGGCATCAGCTTTCGGCATGGAAGTCTGGTGTCACCAAGTGTCTAAGTTTCTGGGCAAAAAAAATGGTCTGTAAGTCTATGTGGGAGGGAAGCCATGTATCCATTTGATTTGATTATACATACGCCTTCTGTTGGGGTATGGTTACAAAAACGTGCCCCAACACCTATTCTTCCTATCGTTGGCCACAAGTTGGCTAGACCTATGTTCCAACCTGGAAGTCTGGATAACGTTGTCTGTGTACTTTTACCTATGATATACTCGTACATTGAGTTTACGACTCACTCAATGGAAGTACTTAGATCAAAGCACTACAACCAAAATTTTCTTCTTTTTTAAAAAGGATGATCTCTAATTCGAACTAACATTTTGAAATTCTCATCTTAGGATAGGTTTTACCGAACATCTATTTTCGAAACTAACCGATGGGGTTATACCATATCTTAGAGGATGATGTGTTTAAAAATCAAAAATTTTATTTTTTCTTTTAACCCTCGATAGTTTATCTTATAAAAACGCTTATACTAATCTTATAGTTGTTCTATCGTATTGCTATACGTAAATTAACTTATTACTATTGTCCTAAATATGTCTGTAGGCCTTTACATCTTGTCTGTCCTACACCAGACAAAACGAACGGAGGTATGCGGGGTTGTTATTACCCGACTAACGATAAGCGCTAGCCTCTGCATATTGTAAGGTGGCTAAAGATATTTATAGGCTATTTAAACCCACACACGCATTAAGTGTTTTTATGTTCACATTTTAAAGTAATATATTCAAGTCTTCAAGGTCATATATCATTTGAGTTTATAGCTTGATTAAAATTATCATATCGCCTCATATAGTCCAACATTACATTTATATACAAATTTATATATTCCACTATTCTAACGGTCCATTTTATCAAGAACATTTTATAAGAGATATGTAGGTTTGTTTGTATGGGTAGAGGCAAGATATAAAACAGTAAAGGAAGAAGGTATATACAAGATGCTAAATGAGTATAAAGAATCCAAAATATTATTGTGGTAATTAAAAACAATGGAAATTTTTAAATTCTAAATATAACAGTTTTATACAAAAATGTACACAGAGTGATAACATTATTTATTAACGAGTCTTTATTTAAATAATGTGAAAATTCTTTGGTCGCCAAGGTTGTTGGTATAAAGACATCGGCATTTGGATTAAGTTTACTGTGTAATTTTTCTTTGGTAGTACCCAAATTACTTTCCACCATATTATCGAATGGATTGATTTTAAGGTCTAAGACCAATGTACTGGATTTAGTGGGCTTTACTATTGATGAAAAGGTTGGTTTGAATGTTATTGGAAAATCAGGCTTATAAATTTTTTCATCCGTGAAAATACTGTTGTCCAAATGGTTAAACGGTTGAAACCATTTCCTTGGTCTGGAGGAACCCGGATCACCCAAGATATCTGTAGTGAAGTGCCTATAAGGAAATAGAAAATAGTTTTGTCTAGGAGGAGAGTCGGGAAGGTCCGTAGGAGGTGTGATATGGGGAATATTTTCTACATATCTACGAAGTTTTTCTATATTTATAATTTCTGTCTGTAACTGCGAAGGTCTATTTGGTCTATTAATGCGCACTACCTGAGGTGATAGTATTTCCAAGATCTCATATGGGCCTGTATAGTTAGGTTCCAACTTTGGAGTATTCGGATGTCTATAAACTTTCACCAATACTAGATCCCCTAGTACAGAATCAATCTTTTTATGTTTTTGATCGTACATTAGTTTTTCGGCCTTATGCCTTGCTTGAGTCTTTTGTAATGCTATTCTTCTTGCTTCTGAGAGTTCGGGAAATGTCTGAACATGGTTGTTTAAATTGTTAGGGACTATCCCTTTTAATAAAAAGATGGGAGGAAATCCCGTCACTGTATGTGGAGTTAGATTGTAGATTCTGGTGACCCTTTCTATCTGTTTGGTCCATGTCTGTTTGGGGTGTTCTAAATGGAGTATCTTTAGTTTCCCTGTTATGGTTGCATTCAATCTCTCGCTCAGATCATTTGACTGTGGGTGATTTGCTGTGGTATACAAGGGTTTTATACCTTGTGAGATTAAAAACCTTCTAAATTGAGCGGATGTAAATGCAGGAGCTCGGTCTGTCAGTAGGTTTTTAGGAATACCTTCCTGAAATACCCTTTTTAGGATTTGAATATAGGTCAGGGTAGAGGTAGATTTATTAGGAAAAGTCCAACAGTATCGACTCATGTGATCACATATTACATGTAAATAAGCTCGGTTACCACCATACTTATTAAATCCGGCTACTGTGTCCATTGACATAAGTTCATAAGGTTCCTTCGCGAGTGGTAAGGTACCCATTTCTCCATATGTGGGTCCTTTCGGAGGTTTTACCATTTGGCAAATTTTGCATTTACGGACATAGTTATTTATATCTTTGGTCATACCATCCCAATAATACTGACTAGTGATTAACCTAGTGAGTTGTGTGATTCCTGGATGGTTATACCATTCGTGTGCTTTCTGGAGTAACTTATTTCTTAGTGTATCAGGTACGACTACTCTGGGTACGCCCTTTTTAGTAATAATCGCAAGTCCATCAGTATTGATGAGTGATTGATATTTCTCAGGTACACGATGCTGGTGTTCCTCCAATTGTTGAGCCTCTAGAAATCCGCAAAATGGTTGTCTTGATAGCAAGTCTGCTTCGAGTTGATTTTTACCTTTCAGATAGTGTATGTCAAAAGTGTATGGGCTGAGTCTCAAGGACCACCGAAATAACCTACCTGACGGATTTTTAATATTTTTCAAATAGACCAGAGCTTGGTGATCAGAATAAATGGTGAAATGTCTACCAAGCAGGTACACCCTGAAGTATTCGATAGACTCAATGATAGCTAAACACTCCAGCTCCGAGATGGAGTAGTTCTGTTCATACTTGCGTAGAGAGCGAGAGAAATATTGTACAGGATGTTCTTCTCCATTTTCATCCTTTTGCTTTAGAATTCCGGATATCCCTAATGTACTCGCGTCACAATATAAGAAGCAGGGTAAATCTTCTTTAAAGATATGTAAAACTGGTGATGCCGTTAGGCTGCCTTTCAAATCTTCAAATGCCTTCTGACATTCAAGAGTCCACTTAAAAGGAATTATCTTTTTTTAGAAGTATATTTAAAGGCGATCTAAGCTGTGCATAATGGGGAATGAATTTATGATATACATTTACGACACCTAAAAATGACTGTAAAGTTTTAACATTAGTCGGAGGTTGGATGGTTCCTATTACCTGAGTGTTAGTTAGGTGAGGTTTATACGTGCCCTGTATGATTTCGTATCCTAGGAAGCTAATGGAGGTCTTACATAATTGACATTTGTTAAGGTTGAGGCGGATATTTTCTGCCCTGCATAGTTGGAAGAATAAACGAAGATGTTCTAAGTGTTCTTCAAAACTATCAGAAAAAATTATAAAATCATCATAGTAGTGTTCTAGAAATTGGAAGTTATATTTTCTAAGTATTTGTCCAATAGCTCTCTCGAAGATCTGTGGTGAGCTTCGTAGCCCGAAAGGTAATCTTTTAAACATGTACACTCCTGCGTGGGTGGTGAAGGCTAAATAAGGTCGAGAATCCGGATGGATAGGAACTGTCCAATAAGCGTTGCTCAAATCAAGGCTGGAAAAATACTTAGCTTTCGACAGTTTTTCTATCACTGATTCTATTAATGGTATAGGTTGGGGATCAACTGGAATGTGTTCATTTAATTTTCGAAAATCCACACACATTCTAAATGTTCCATTTTTCTTTTTCACTAGAGTAATGGGTGAAGCATATTCACCTATGGCCGGTTCTATTATATTATTTTTTAACATCTTATTGATTTGTATATCTATTTCTTTCCTATATGTAAATGGAATTCTATACGGTCGCAACCTGATTACTCTATCTGTATTTGGTTTAATCTGTACAGGTTGGATATGTAGGGTAGGAACTTTAAATGGGTCTGTAGGAAATATTTCAGCAAATTCTTTCAATAACCTAATTAACTTAAGGTCTAATAAGTTGTTTATCTTATGATACTTATCAATTAAATCACTGGTTAACTTATTTTCCCTTGGAATGCTTGATTGAGTGGAAAGTGTCTGTTGTAAATGATTAACATAGAGTGGATTACTTTCCTGAAGGTGCACAGTGATTATCTAAGATTTGTGTATTAACAATATGAAGATGTTGGTTTATATTATATTTCCTATCTGGATTTATCACATTGTATGCATCATTTACATAAGCCAAATCTGTTTAAAAATAAAAAAGAGTAGCAGGAATATTTGTGCCTTGTTGACTCACTACATTTCTATTGAAGTCAATTCTAGTTTTTATTTTTTTTTAGAGTATATAATCCTATTAGTGCAATTTCATATGGTAGATGAAATATATAAAATGTTAAGCTAACTTTTCTTTTAAAAAAACTGACTGGTAAAATAACATAAAATATAGGTTGGATTGGTCCACTCAATGTATTAATTCTAGAATGCTTATTAACTGAATATTTAGTTATATTTCGAAATATATCTGATGGCAAAATTGTATGCAAATAATCAAAATATATTAGGTTAATGGTAGAGCCAGTATCCACAAGAAATTTAACATTGAAGGTGAAAATAGATAAATTAAAGAATAGTCTTACATTATGCTGGTTCTTTCCTTGATGAGGGATCACATCCTTGTGATCTGGGTTGATGTCCGCTCGGCAGCGTGGTATCCGCGTAGTTGCGAAAGGCAAAACGTCCACCTCCAGGTCTGCGAAAAGCTGATTGCCCATATTGTAGCCGGTAATGTCCTTGGCCAGGCGAGGGAGTGGATTCGGGTCGCCAGCGGTCAAGGCCACGCTGTGGTGTCGGTTGTCCTCGAGCACTCGTTACTGGCCGGATGGTGTTTACATAGTCCAACCATTCTTCAGGCGTCTGTGGGTTCCTGGTGTATATCATTTTCTTCAAATCATACGTTACACCTGCCGTAAGTGCTTCAACAATCTGTTTGTTTGGAAGTGAGTTCTCTAATGCACCCACAACCTTAAAATGGTAATATTCGTTAATTTTTTCTGGCTTTTCCAATTGGCGAGTGAACAATTCTTCCAACGTTGTCTTCTTCTTTGATATATAGATTGTGGACAGTTTCTGTTTGATATTTAAATAAGTCTCTTGTTCTAAGCCCAATCGATAAAATATATTTTTAGCTTCTTCTTCTAAATTTAGAATAACTAATTTTTTTCTGTCTCGTTCATCTTCGTTGCATCCTCAATGTTACGAAAGAAAATATTTATATCTTGATTGAGGCCAGAGAATTTACTTATATAATTTTTATTTGAGATCGTCTGTTGTGTGTGTGTTGTATAAATTGTGTTAGTAAATTAATTTGTTCTTTCGTTAATTTAAATTCCATATTATCGTTTCTGTCAGAAAAATGAGTGTCGGTATCTGGCTTCCTTTTTGGCATTTTTGTGGCGAATGGTTGTAGGCTAAAGGCTAAATCCAATAAAGTTTTAAAAAAGAAAAAACGTACCGGTTATTATATCCTGTGTCGGCTAAATACTGTCGTATTAAGGTAATTCTTTGAATAATTATAAATTTAAAACTCTAAATTTGTATATAAGAAATAATAGACGCGACAAAAAGAAACGCAGCCATTTTCTCTTTGTTTATTTTCCAACTCCTTTGTTCTCCTCTCTCCCTCTTAACCCTCGGGTCGTTGGTCAAAAAATTATATACAAGCATTTGCTATTTACTCTTTGATTATAGATATTAAAATATATGGATATTAAAATAAAAATATGTGTTGACTATTTACAAGTAGTGTGGGATTTATATATATATTCTGAAAAAGAATTCTTCTGATCATGCAACTGGAAGTTACTAATGGTTTGCGCCATTTGTTTGAATAAATATCAACTAATCTTTGAATTTTAATATATTTTTTACGACAGATGGGGCAAGCTATTCGCAACTTTCACTCACACGGTCATAATATGCCCGTTTATTCACAAGAGAGATCACAGTGCAATTTCATTTTTGTACTGTTTTTCAAACATATTATGTTCTTACGATTGATGAACCAGGCACTACCAATATTTTCATCAATGCAGTAAGGGCGCGCAGTAGGGAATTGTTTATTTAAAAAATTCATACTCCTAAAGAATTTAAAATTTTAAATACGAAATTATAAACATTTATAAATCTACGTTAAGGCTGTTATTAACGTATGGATGCCAAATAAATCCTACCACTTGTACAACAAACGTTTAACAATGGAACACAATATTCCAAGATACATAATCAAACCACATATAGGGTCAGAAACAAGTCCACTATTAGGTGCGTAAAGGATTGAACCCGTATTCAAATATCGATTCAGTAGAAACTTGAGATTTTTTCATTAAAATACAAACATTTACTCCCTAGCTAATTGACAAAAATTAGGAATTTGTTTTAAAAAAGAATTATAAATATATCCGCGATATATATAATAATTACAATAATAATAAAAATATCTCTCTTATAAAATAAATATCAACCATGAACTTAGTTATCAATTGGCGCGATCATCATGAGGTAAGTAATCCAATTAGGCTGCTTCAAATATTAGTTCATGGCTTATCTTCAAAAATTGACCACACAATCCAGAGATTGAATCTATTTAGAATAAATACGGGGTTCATCTTGTAGATCACACAATAATAATATTAATTTATTCAAACCAATATCTCAACAAGGGTGGCGCCGGTCTTCATCAAAAAAACCTTCTTGCAACATTTTATTTCCAGGAGATACTACATGATAGTAAAGACTTAAGTGTGAATGAACTATGATTTTGGAAGGCTGCTTTATGTTCGAATATATGTTCCCTCCCACACACACACACAGTAGGAGCAATTAATATCTATAATAGTAGGTAACCAATCTTTAAGCAACTCTCTAAGGCAGGGGTCGGCAAACCTTTGAGCCAGAAGAGCCAAAAAGTGCCGTGTGTGGCCGGGCATTATCTTGTTGAAAAGTAAGCCCGGGGTGATGTGAGAGGAACGGCAACAAAACAGGCCGTAGAATGTCATCTACGTACCGTTGTGCTGTCAGGGTGCCAGGAATGACTACCAATGGGGTCCTGCTATCAAATGAAATGGCACCCCAGACCATAACGCCCTGTTGTGGACCTATGTGGTGTTCGACACTAAGGCCAGGATCCACACGCTGCCCAGGACATCTCCAGACACGTTTGCGACGGTCGTCAGGACACAGTAAGAAACGGGACTCGTCACTAAAGAATATACGTCCCCAGTCAGTGCAGTTCCAAGTTGATCGCTCCCAACACCACTGTAGTCGGACTTGTCGGTTCACGGGTGTGAGGGGTAGGCATCGTAACGGAGGGAGAGCTCTTAGATTCCGCTCTCTCAGTCGCCTGTTGATGTTCATTTTGGACACTTGTGTGCCGGTCACACGTTGGATGGTAGATAACGTGGATTCCGGTGCTGCGACAGCCATTCTGACAATTGCTCTGTCCTCCCGTTCTGTTGTTGCCCTTGGTCGACCGCTGCTGTCCTGACGTTGCATACTTCCGTTGTTGACCCACTTTTGCCAACATCGCCTAATAGCCGCATCACTTCGACACAGATGTCGCGCGATTAGTCGATTAGACCAACCAGCCTCTTTCAATCCAATGGCACAGCCAGTTTCAAACTCTGACATATGTTTGTAATGAGCACGAATCTTTCGGCGAAGCATTGATACAGTAGAAATAGGCGTACTGCTAAAATATTAAACAGAAATTCTGAAAATCAGCTCGTGCCGCGCCGAATATTGAGTCTAGAATGCTCGTGCTGGATGCGCAGTTCAGATGCGCTGGAGCTCTTGCTTTGCATAAATCGGCCACCAAATTTCAATCATTTGCATGTTTGGTCGAAAACTCTTTGTATACGTATTTTCATATAAATTGGACAACTGCTTCTTGGTGCGTCGATTTTTTTGTTATAGAGTACTAGCCGAATGACCCGGGCAACGCCCGTGTTTTAATTTATACACGTGGACCTGTTGGATCATTAACGCCCGTGTTTTACCTGATTGAATGTTTTTATTCAAATACTATTTGTTACAATTATAAATTGGCGACTTAAATAAATGCATATATTAGTTAATAACTATAGCCTATGTGCTTTATCTGTCTATGTACTGTTGGCTTCCGTAGGCGTCTCTTACTGGGAAAAAGAAAGAGAGGATTCCATTTAGTTATTAACTAATATATGCATTTATTTAAGGAGCGACCCACTCCAACACAATAGTTACAAAAACCAAAAAGCGAGTGGGGGGGGGGGGGGGGGGGCAAAGTCAAAAACAAAGTGTCTCGCGCAGTGGCGGCGCCATCGTAGCGAACCAATAGGAGAGCGCCATTCCAAAAAAAAAAAAGCAAACGGTGACAGAGATTAAGAACGCATGACGCTCGTAACTGTATATAGAATATTTTTTCATATGAAACTACCAGGTCTATTAGTATGAAACGCGAAAATGGCTGTCAGAGGGCGCTGTGCAACTTTATTTGAGCTGACGGTGGCGCTGTTGAAGGCATTTTGTTTTTTGACTCACGTGGCATCAGCATGCGTGGAGTTTTAGAAAAATTCAAATCGTGGAAAATTTCTGAAGCCCGTGGAAAATGGTGATTTCCGAGCCAAAAAGTGCCCATTTGCGGGAAGTTTTGTTGGTCGCCTTCAACTGGAAGAAAAGTGCCACTGAAGCCCACCGAATGCTCGGGGAAGTTCACGGTGACCACGCTCTGAGCAAATCACAGTGTTATAGGTGGTTTAAAAAATTCCAAAGTGGCGATTTCGAACTTGATAATGAACCACGTGGTAAACCGCACCAAAAGTTCGAGGACGCTGAACTGCAAGCTTTGTTGGATGACGACAGTACCCAAACGCAGGAGAAACTCGCGAAACAGCTCCAGGTGTCTCAAGGTTCTGTTTCCCTACGTTTAAACAGCCTCAGAATGACCCAAAAGCTTTCCAGATAGGTCCCCCACGAGTTGAGCGAAAGGCAGCAAGAACGAAGGGCTGCTCGCCAGGCATGAAAATAAGTCATTTTTGCACCGAATCGTAACTTCAGATGAGAAATCGATCCACTTCAGCAATCCTATGCGCCAAAAGTCGTGGGGCCTGCTCGGCCAATTTCCAAAACGGATGCCTAGGCCCAATCGCTTAGGAAAAAAGGCAATGCTTTGCGTATGGTGGGACCAGACCGGCGTAGTATATTTCAAGCTCCTGAAACCTGGCGAAACGGTCAATACTAGTCGCTACGAACAACAAATGCACAGTTTGAGAGAGGCATTGAATGAAAAAAGACCGGAATTGCGTGAAAAGGACAACAAGCTGATACTGCAGCATGACAACGCTACAGTGGTCAAAAACACCATAAAAGACTTGGGCTGGGAACTCTTACCCCACCCGCCGTACTCACCAGACTTAGCGCCGTCGGACTACCACCTTTTCACATCTTTAGGACACGCCCTAAAAAACCAGGAATTTTCGAACTCAGACATACTCCGAAAATGGCTTGTTGACTGGTTCGACTCAAAAGGAATAGAATTTTTCAGACAAGGAATTCGAAAATTGCCTGAAAGGTGGTCCGAGTGTATAGCTAATCAGGGCAATTACTTTGAATAAAAAATCTTTTGTTGTATGGATTTGGTGAACCTTTGAATTCACTGAAAATTTTCGCGTTTCATACTAATAGACCTGGTATATAAAGAGTCGCAGCTTCACATCCAAGGAGCCGCATGTGGCTCGTTAGCCGCAGTTTGCCGACCCCTGCTCTAAGGGAAGTATTTTTTAGGAATGTTATTATAGCTTTAACCTTTTTTAAAGACTCAAATCTGTAGTAACTAATATATTTAAAGAAAAAAATAGAAATGGATATTTGGCCCGAGATCAATTGTATCAAAGATATTACAAGTATATAACAAGAGTGATTTAAATGGTTCATAACGATAATATTCAGTTTCATTCAGATATATGAAACAGTATTTAGAGATCTATAACCTCTTTATTATATTCACGTCATACATGCATAGAATTCAATGCAATTCAGATATATAATACATAAAACAATAATAGACAATGGTTTATAACATAGGTACTCAATTTGTTTCAGGTATAAAATCAGTATATATTAAATAAAGGGCAATACAATTTATATTCAACTCATACAAGGACAGTATACCAATATAACTGAAGAGTTTCTAACAATTTAAATACCTAATATACCTATATAAAAATAATCAAAAGTTTATAAGACTGTGCTCAAGATCTAATATACGAAAAGCAATGTACTCAAGATATAATGCATGTATAGCGATGTACTCAATATATAATGCACATTTAGCAATGTATTCAAGATATAATACACGTATAGCAATGTATTCAAGATATAATACACATATAACAATGTATTCGAGATATAATGCATGTGTAACAATGTACTCAAGATCTTATACCTGTCTATATATGTACTCCAGAGTCTATATCTTAGTTAAGATATAGTAAAAATTGATTGAAATTGCAGCTATGTATGAGAAACAAAATTATAAATAATACGTAAAAAGTGTAAACCGGTGAGTTCACGGCTGCCATTGCAGGCTGTTTATAATTTTGTCGTAAGTGGCGTATAAAAAGAGCACTGAAGAGTTTATAAGAATGTTGCTCAAGATTGAAGAAAAAGAAACGATATAATTATTTATGAGTTTATATGAAGGATACTCATGATTTTACACACGTATAAAATCAGTATTCAAAGAGTGCCTCACGATGATATCCAAAATATCATCTAAACGTATAGTGCTAGCAATCAAAATGACATATATTCCATCAAGATCCTGTCCAAGATCTATAGTTCTCACATGTCTAAGTATCAGAAATACACGTGGATTTGACCCACCAGGTTAGGAAAACTGTTTGTCATCCACATTCCACCTAGAGATGACTCAGCAAAGATAAATCACCATCGTTTCTTGGACATAAAAAAGTTCATTAATCTGCCATTTACCGGTAATTTGTTCTTGGGTTAGTCACAAATTGCGTGTTGAGCGTTCGAAATTGGAGGGACATGATCAAGATGGGGGAACAGGCTCTGGGTGTTGCTCCATAAGATATATGATCCTCCCACATAGGATGGACATATTGGACACAGTCGCTCTACCAATCTCTACTTCTCTTCGCCCTCTTTTAAAAATGATTTAAGAACCTTGCTTCGAATGCTACAGAAAATCTAAATAGACCACTGTGAACAAAATTTTCTTATTTGATATACTTTAACGCCACGCTAAATCATATTTTATCAAACATAATTAAATTGGCACATCGCATTTGAGAACTTGAACGCATATCCATTTTTTCAATGAGAAAATATTCTGAAAATATTTGAAGAATGATCAAGATGGTTTATTTCCAATTCATGACCATATTAAATAATATTTAAGAAAACCATATTATAGAAATATTTTTAAAAGAATGATCGAGAGAGCTCTAATTTACAATTTCTATTTACCTAATTCCCGACTATAAAATAAAAAATATACGAAAATGTTCCAAGTTCTGCTTGCATTAAGTTTTTCAAAGGGACGACATTTTTAAATATTGAAGTAAGAATAAACGATAGGCGAAAATTTCCGAGTTCTAAATATTTCAGAACTTTAGCATTCTGGGACTATTTAAGCTATATAATAAGACTATTAAGAATATTAGGAAAGTAAAATAATTTACAAATTATATTATCTTATAGCCTTTAAAGAGTTAATATTATGAAAAAATATAAAATAAAAAAGAGAGAGAAAAAAAAAAGAAAATTTTAATTGCGAAACACTTAATAAATATTTCAGAGAAAATGCTCAACTCTCTTCTTTCTTCCAAAGAAGTCGGGTACCAATCATTTTACCGTAAATAGCAAGTCCTATCAACTATTTCGAGAGAAGCAGTCCAGAATCTCTGCTGTAAGAAGATCTGTCTGTTGGCTCAAGTTTCTGTCTCGCTCAACCGCTATCCTCCACAATGAGGGCAATGAGGTGGAAGACTAGAAAGCGGATTGACTGGACACTGGATGATTTAGTTGCAACCAGAGAGGATATCTCAATTTGTCTCAGTGTTCCTTCGAGCTGGACAATTTATTGGCGTTGTCGCAGCAGGCTTTGTAGACAGTTTCCTGGAGGATTGTCACCGAGGAAGTTGGGGGGAGGAGCGGGGTGGTCACTTCCTGTGGTCAGCGCCGGAAGTCATCTAGTGGCCGGAGAGATGGACAGTGGCTCCGCTCCCAGGTAGGTCCACTTCTCACACCTTTAAACTGGCGTCTTCTGTTAGGTTCTGGAGTGTTCTCTTTGAGTTATAGATTGTTATATTCTGTGGTTTGGTCTGTTCTAGATTACTGGAGTCTTCTGTTTTGAATTATGGAGTTGTTCTATTCTGGATTTCAGAAGTGTTTGAGATTATTGGAATAGTTTACACAGAACTTCTCTGAAATATACAGTGTGAACTCATCTTGTGTATACTATATAATGATATAGTTTACTTTTACTGAAGTACTGGCCGAATCCTGTTAAACTGATATATAACGGGCAGATCTTGTTCAAATTGAATTGTAAATCGGGGTTAAATTAGAATGATTGTGTATACGTTAAACCGATGTAGTTATAATAAATCTCTTCTGGGTTATCTGTTATGCTGGATTAAATTATACCGATTTATCTTAAACTGACCTGTGATATTGTTCTGATTGTACTCAGCTTACCATGCTTGAAATAAACAGATTCGATTATACTTGAACGAACTTGCTCAAACTGTGCTGATTTGGGTTAATAGCTCTGTGTGTTCTTGTTTAACTTGATTTGATCTGGTTTAAACTGGAATGATTTGGCTTAACCTTTTTGGCTGATATGTATTATTTATATCACTTTAACTGCTATGGTTTATCTAGACTAATCTTATTAAAACATGACTGATATTGTCCATATACTAATTTGAATTTTACATATGACAAATCTTTTCAAACTGTACTGATATGTATTATTGGCACTGTGTGGTATTGTTTGAAATGGGCGGTTTTGGTTTTAAATTTTAACTGTGATATATTTTTAAACTGATCTGAATCAATTGTATATTGTGATCTTTAATATGCTGAACTGATCTTGTTAAAACTGTACTATTCCTAATCAAACTGAACTGACTTGGCCTGTGCTCGGCTGATCTCTTGTTTGAGAAGGAGAATTATATTGTTTAGGTTGAATTGATATTACTTATCACTCTGTATGGGGACCATTTCAGTCTACACCGCACTCTTTCTGCTATAAGGATGACAACTTGATAAAATCGATATTGAGACCTACTTAATCTGGGCTCTTGTGATTTAATATTTACAGATCAAAATTTAATCAATTTTATAACCAACACTATATTAAAATAATGTTTAAGTATAGCGTATATAAATATAAGGTTTATGAATGTTATTTTCTATTATTTTAGAAGCCGTTTTACGAAATTTCTAGGGAATTACCTCTCTTTATCAATATATTAGAGAACAATTCAAATAAATGATTGCCCACTGCGCCATCTATCGAAAAATTACTAACTAAACGTTATCGTAAAGATAGAGGCTGCCTGGCCGGCATTCATAGTTCTTCAAATTAAAGATACTTCGGCCAGTAAATCTTTTTTATTGTCTTGAAGTTTCGACAAAATATTTTTAATGGTTTGCCAAATGTTTTAATTTTTGTTCGCTCCTGACAAGGACAAAATATTTTTGTCGAAACGTCGAGACAATAAAAAAGATTTACTGGCCGAAGTATCTTTAATTTGAAGATTTAACTAAACGTTGTTATTTTTAATTATACAGAAATTCTTCAATATTGTTTATTGAATTATTGATAAAATTCAAACTCGTATACGTGTTTCGGGCTGTTGGGCATCGTCAGCCTTGTGCAGGCAGCACTTTGAAGAGCCACCGCGTCTTTATACTTCAAGTATAAGTAAATATATTTAAATATCTTTCCTTTTAATATATTGTTAAAGAATATCCATATATTAGGCGTCACATTCACTGTTTCTCTTTAATTATATAATTCATGCTAAAACATGCTTTGAAATTGATGCTCTCTTCCATTAATTTACCATTTAGATGCAATTCTTCTCTACTTTTAAACTATTTAAAACATACAAACCGAAAATCAAAAAGCAAAAAATGAACATTAGTAAAAATCAAGAACATCGGGGGATTCCATTTGTTTCTGAAGGAAACAATACAAGATTCAAGACATTTGTTGTTAGAGTGCTCAATTTTAAGGAAAAACAGAAAGCAGGAATTTAGCCACATTGAAGATTTGTATAAATTTTTAAACACAAACCAATACAAAAATTTCAAAAAAAAAAATAGTAGATATATTTCAGACTATCTTTTTTAGTAGGAAGTGATTATATTTGGGGAAAAAATACTGCGCTGAATATTTTTTACATACCGATGTGGCAAGTTATTGCCTCCCATTTAACATTCTATATTTGCAAAATTCTTTGAAAGACAAAAACATTTCGAATGTATATAATAGAAGAGTATGGTAACGGGATTTTGTATATAAATTCTTTTCTATATTAGTAAAAAACTAATAGAATAATAATAGACAATGAGAACATAGCTCACATGTATATTAATCTCTTTCAACAAAGGTAATTTTATTTAAAAGCCTCTTAAAATATGAGAAGAAATACTTTTTGTTGTTGTTGTTGCTTATTCCTCAAGTCCTTTAAACGATCTCCATTAAGTCCCATTGTCTCAGCTTAATACTTTTTTATATATGAGTTATGCGGAGATGGAATTCAAAATTCCCATAGTTCTTCACTTTCCTCGGCTAAGAGTGAATCGGCAGTTCAATGTGTCTATCAACGTGTAGAGTCCAAGATTTACAAACCGTTTTTTTTTTAATTAGTCGATTATAGGTTTTCTATTTGTACTACAAAAGTTCTACTGTTCAGAATAAAAGTTAAAATCTTTTAAAAAATCTAAATGGAATATGACCCAATGTGGTTGTTATGACTCTAATATAAAAGACAGTGTGCATATTTTATTACTTATTTATTGATATTCTACTTTTTTTCTTTGAACTCCGGGCGAGTTTATATAAGATTTTTTTGTCGTAGAGACACAGCCTGCACCACGCTGACCAGAGCCGAAGGCCCGAAACGCGTTGGTGGTTGGCTTTATCAAGAAAATGGGTTGGCCAAATATCAGGGAACAGGCTAAATGAACGTTTAATTGATTTCTGTTTCACTAGATGGAGCTCTGCCATTTAAAAAGCTCATGTAAGCGTGGCCAGGATATGCCTTTTTTAAATTTTAATACCAACACCTGATTTTTTTAAAATGATTTTTTATAATTATTATTTCACATAAGATAAATGTCTTGAGGCTTTGATGTTGTATGTGTCAAGTTTTAATTTATCTGTTTCTCTGTCACAATATGTAAAGATCACTATAAATTATTCACGTAATTTAGTATTAGAGAAATCCATCAATGTAAATGTATCAAAATAATTCTAGAGTTTCGAAAGTGCTCATGCAAATATTGAATTCGATAGAAGGTACACTTTAATTACAAAAGACACATTTGGGATTTTAGACATGATACTTTGAGCGAGGATCTATAAACACAGAACACACACACGATCACTCTCTATAGTACTTTAAAGTGAAACTGAGTCGTATATCAAAATTCTCCTAATGAAATAAAATACTACAAATTGTTCATGTAGAAGGTAAAAATATAATCATTTTGCAATTTTGATTTACATTTGTCATAATGCCAAATATTTAAAGACATGCAATAATAAAATCTTTTTTTTTTTTTTCCTAACACACTCTTCCTTACTATATCTATGCACTTAAAATTCGATTTATTTTACGGATACAAAAACACCTCTGAAATTCCTCTTTTCCAATCTTAATAGCGTAACATGCTTTGTATTTATTTATGTAAAAATTTATTTATTCTTTGATTTTTCTTCATAGTTAGGCAGTTGGCAACACTGTACTTTCTTTCTTTTTGTAATTTTGCATAAGTTTGTTTATATATTTTGATTAGCTTTGTTGTAATTGAATTAAATATTAAAACACAAAGTATTGTGACTGTCCCTTATTTCTAAATAGGAAACGTTACGTATAGTATTCTTCGCATTCTCTTTTATTTCAGTTTGTGAGTTTATAGGCGAGCTTATAAGTTAAGAAAAAAAAACATGGGCGCACGTGCGTCTGTTTGATCATTTTTTCAAGATGATAAATTATGTCATTATTGCAAATATTTTACGTGATCCAGTCTTAGTTATGAAAATTGGTGTTTTTAAACAGGAATTTCAGGGACAACCTGTGAACACTGAGTTTTTTTGCAGATTCGAATACATCAGCTTGATCTATTGATCAAAATTTTAAAAATACAGATTGCTATAAAAAATAAACAATTTTGTCCTTTTGAAATGGATATATATATTTGAAGGGTCTGGTTCAATAGTGCTGAACTCTTCCAGCGGTATTGTCAGTTCACCACTACTAAGCCACACCGTCTAAATATATTTGTCAATCGCAGTGGAACCTGAAGGAAATTGTCTTAAAATGCAACGTAAGATTCTAATTTTGATCCATTTTTAAATAATTTAAAGTTTGAAATATTATTTCGTGTTATAGCCTACCCTTGAGAGTGGTCTCTTCATCAGAGACACTCGTGATATCATACCAAATACAGAGTATTTGAAGGACAGATCAGGGTTTAGGCATGTTTTTTAGGCCCTGGTCTTTTTCCTATGAAATTACAGTATTATATTGTAATATATCAGAGTAAAATGATATTTTCACATATATCTACAATAAGCAATCTCTTTAAAAAAAATGCTTTAAAACATTTAATACATTATGTCATCTATCTCAATAACGAAGATATCTTTAGAAATTTTGTTCTTGAGTTTTCTGAATCATACTGTTTTTTTTTTTTTTTAATACCACCGACAAAAATTGGAAACGATTCAAATAGTTAAATAGCGTGAATATCACCAAGTTGTCTCCATAAAATTGAAACTTTGGCCAAATATGACAGCCGTTAATTGATCACAAGATACTAAATATTTAAAAAAAAAATTGTAAATATTTCAACGAACCAATATGGTCAATAACGCAACAGAATAAAGGTACTTTGTCACTGTGTTCTGTTCTCAGGATACCAGTAGACTTGTGTATTTTTTTAGCTAATTGCAAATCTCCTGGAGGCAAAAAGCAATGACTGGCGGGCTGACGTGAAAATATTTTACCCTCATTTTATTTTTATCTTCTGTGAAAATCGATTCTTTAGGTGTATGTTCAAGTGTTTTTCTATGCCTGTCTATCAGTTAAAGGCGATCACGCCCCATATTAACAACAATAGCCAAGATATTTATGCACTGACAGCAAGAAGATCATTGCTTGACCGACGTGTTATTAGATTTCTTTGTTTTCGGGTATTTTAATCAATAATGGAATAATAACTTGTGTATGAAATTTCATTGATAAAGGTTCAATAAAATTTGAGATAAATGAAAAAAACCTATTTCTTTAAATTTGCGGGCCAGTGTATATAGTTTCAAATACAGTTAAACCTTTTTCGAACGCTCTTGTTTATAATGAAGAGAAAATTGCATTCCCTTTAACAAGTTAATTTCTTTTTGATCTTTTGGTTTTCTTAAAATATAAGCGCAAAAATTTATCTAACAAGATAATTTGGAGGTGGGCAGGCGCGCTGTCCCAGATTTTTTGCTTATATATATTTGATGTGATTAAGGTTAAGTAAGTTTGGGTTATACTAGGTCCGAAGTGACCGTGACATCAATATGTAATCAAAGTAATCTGAGGTAGAATTTGACGAACTCTCGAAACCTTTATTTAAAAAAAAAATTGTGTCCGAAATCAAAATGGTTCACTTAATGATAAAGACGCCCAATTCATTTAACTGTAATGTCATTTTGTTCCCCGAAATGGCAGAGGTTTTCTTCTCTAAAAATCAGAAAGCTAAAAAAAGAAGCCACTGTTTCAACGAAGAATAAAATTACCACGACGGGAAAAGGCCACAGACCGTTGTTTCCGTCCCGGGAACTTTTAAATTTTATTTCGCCCAAAATTAGTTGTTGTAAAAATGAAAATTTGAAGGTAATTTGATAATATTCCTGGAAACACTTTATAAATAACACGCTACGGCGGTCTCGTCTGATTCTTTTTCTCTTTTAAAGCATTTATTTCAATCCAAATACAGTTGATCATTGTTTAACAACACACTTGTTATGCACTTTTATGGTAACTTTTAAAATGGCCCTAGCTAAAAATGCGCCATTTTAAAATTTCAAACTTGTTAATTCATAATAATATGTTTCTTCAAGAATATATAGCTTATAAACTTTTCTCGCATGAAAATAATTCGCAAGAGTGAGTTCAACTTAATTTATTAAAAGGGGTAAAGGAGGCAATTGGAATGAAGGTTCTTTATAGATTTCAAGATGAGTCTAAAGCATTCATTTTTAAAATAAATTCCCTTTAATATTAAAACAATTTACTTTTAACAACTCTTAAACTCGAATTAACTCGGTATCAAGATATTGATCCATTGTTTTTTCGTCTTTTTGTGTATAATTATTTATTTACTAATTATGTGCAAAATATAGCATTACCCTTCACACAAGCAACAGGAAATTTTGACGAATAATTGAACCTGAAATATATGTCAATGTAATAAAAATCGATCTATTCGTTTACACCGCTAAAATTTATAATTAGAGAATAGGGAGATCAAGCGTCAAATCCCTATAATACAAATATATATGAAAAATAGTACAAATGTAACATTGTACTGGGATAAGGTGCATAAATTAAGAAAAAGGCATCTCCTTATCGTGCAACTGAAAGTTGCTGATGGCTTGCGCCATCTATCGGAATAAATATCAACTATTCTCGTTGATTTTTTAATTATTCCAGAATTGGCCAAATACCCATTCTTGATTAATCAAGAAAAGCTAACCACGGACGCGTTTCGGGCTGTTGGCCCTCATCAGCGTGGTGCAAGCTGTACCTCAACGACCAAAAAAAAAAATGGTCATTAAGAAATCCTGAAAAATCATGAAACGGGTATTAGAAATTATCAAAACCTTCTTACAATGAAAGGCAAATTACTTTTAAAAATCGTTAATTTCGCAAAATAAAATCGCAATTTCAAAAATCATCAAATCCAACTATACAAGAATTTGTTCAAAATCAAGGTGACCTCAGCCACCGAATCCGACGAGCTGGACCCAATGGCTAGCTGACAGCCAAACACCCAACAACTGCCCTCCTGTAAGGTTCGGGGGGCCACTCCAGCATTACAACTCGCCATGTGTAAATAATCTGGACAAGGTGACTCGCGAGCTGTGCTCGAATGTAACACCTGCAAATTAAGATGAAATAAAATAAATTTGGTCGTTGAGGTACAGCTTGCACCACGCTGATGAGGGCCAACAGCCCGAAACGCGTCCGTGGTTAGCTTTTCTTGATTAATCAAGAATGGGTATTTGGCCAATTCTGGAATAATTAAAAAATCAACGAGAATAGTTGATATTTATTCCGATAGATGGCGCAAGCCATCAGCAACTCTCAGTTGCACGATAAGGAGATGCCTTTTTCTTAATTTATGCACCTTATCTCAGTACAATGTTACATTTGTACTATTTTTTCACATTGTGTAGCGTCCTCACGCAATTCTGGCCTTAACTACCCGTTTCATGATTTTTCAGGATGCCTTAATGACCAATTTTTTTTTTTTTGGTCGTTGAGGTACAGCTTGCACCACGCTGATGAGGGCCAACAGCCCGAAACGCGTCCGTGGTTAGCTTTTCTTGATTAATCAAGAATGGGTATTTGGCCAATTCTGGAATAATTAAAAAATCAACGAGAATAGTTGATATTTATTCCGATAGATGGCGCAAGCCATCAGCAACTTTCAGTTGCACGATAAGGAGATGCCTTTTTCTTAACAAATATATATATGACCTACAAATGTAATCTAAAACTAAATTTTGTTTTCAAAAAGTTAAAATTAAATTGATTAAAATTAATATATTTTTTATATGCACTAGCAAAGGAGTAAATTTCGAGATTCCAATATGTGTTTGTTTATTTAATACCTTGATTTAATTCCCTGGCGTAACCACTGAGTCAACAAATTGCACTCGCTTTACTATCTCATCGCTGGTTAAGGACATAGGACAGTAGAGAATCAACCGTAGATAGTTATACATGCGATAAAGAAATTCTAGAATTCCCAAACCATTAAGAAATATCTCCAGTGCTAGCTTTATCAGCAAAAACCGATTACCTAGGTTAGGGGTCGGCAAACTTTGTAGTTGGAAGAATAAAAAAAAATTACAATTTACAAAATTTAAAAGTTTTTTTAAGAGCCACCAAATAAAGAGCCTTCAAATTTTTCTTAACCTAATCTCCAGGGACCCACTGTCGCCCATTTCAAAGTAGAAAACTTAACACCAAGTTTTGTCGATCTCTAAAAAACCTTGTATACATCGGCAAAAGTTAACTTCGTGTTAGGTGTTCTACTTTGAAAAGATCGAAAATGAGTCGTCGAAATATCGTAAGATTTGACGGTTGATCGGCTTATATTTCTATTTGATCCGAAGCTTCCAACCTATATTAATAATAATCTCCCACCGTTTGATTGTTTTATATAACTAAATTCCTCTATGGGATCGAAAATGGCATGTGAATTCCCTTATATATAAACTCGATGTCATACACATACACGGGATAATAACATTTTTTCGGTTTGTCTTTATTTCACGATTATAACATTCCCCGTTTCCTGTTTATTTGTTTTCACTTAATCCTTTGTTTTTCTATCAACTAGCTAATGTGTATAATTACATTTTACACGTTGATTAAATATAATGCTCTCTTAGACTATTTATAAAGTCAACGAATATTTTTATACATGTTTCAGCCAATTGCGACTTTTTTTAAATAGAATAATAAAATGTCTATTTTAAAACTTAAATGCTTCGCTTAAAGAGAATACAAAATATTAATTCAAGCTATAAATAGCACTATTTACAAAAGATTTACTAGAAATAATTTTGTGCAATATTTTATGTATAAAGAACAAAACAATTATGAAAATAAAGGAAATGCCTCTCTTTTTTTTTTCAGATTAAAGTTGCTGATGACTTAAGCTATCTGTCGGAGTAAAAATTAACTATTCGTTATTTTTAATATTGCAGAGGGGGTCGGTGGAAGGCTGGTTAAACCGTTTGGTTTTCGACCACTAGAACCCGGGTTCGATTCCCGCATTGGACACTTTTTTCTGTTAAAAAATGCTCCAATGGCCCCCGATTCTTGCAAAAGTCCAACCCCACCAGCGAGTGCAAGTAACCAAACGGGGCTCTGGCATTTGTAAGTGCAAAGTCAACCTGCTTTTCACATGTGTAGACATGTGGTGCGCTTACAGTAAAAGCAGTCGCTAACTACCCACCATTATTATCATGGCCTGTACCACGTGTACTAGGGATAAGCAAAAATATATATATATTGCAGAAACACATTCAGGCTGTTGGTCTGCTCAATGGTAGTTGCACCACCTTGACGAGGACCAACTGACTCAAACGTTTACATAGTTGGCTTTACTTGATTTTTCAGGAAAGGGTACTTGGATAATATTCAGGAAATTTTGAAAATTCAACGATTTTTAGTTGATTTTTATTCCGAAAGATGGCGCAAGTTATCAGAAACTTTCATTTGCGCGATTGTGAAATGTTCTTTTCTTAATTTATCAACCTCATCCCAATACATTTTCAGTTTTGTACTATTTTAAAAGTAAATACAATGAAGTTATTGTGTTCAATAAAAGGCAGTATTTATGAAACGGAGTAGCTACAATAACAATAGAATTATCAATTGAGTCCGGAAGTCACTAATTAAATGACTAATATAGAATTAACTTCATAAATTCTATATAATTGTGAAAACAACTAATATGTAATTTTTCTTCAAGTAATTGAAAATAAAAGCTACTTGGTAGTAAATAATTATATTTTTACCACGACTGCATCTTCAATCCTTTATCTTATTAACCCTTTATCTAACAACAAACAAATTATTCATCAAATATATATATAAATATATATAATATTTTATTTTTTCTTTCATTTTTTCATATACTCGTATATATATGACATAATAAAAATATGATTTTTATTATTCATTAATATAATTATAATTTAAATAATCATAGAATTAACACAGAGTTAATTCTTTAAAATCCTTAACAAAAGGAGTACAACCCAAGATGTTTTTTGTATATACTTAGATTATATTTATAAAATTATATGTATGCAAACTTTTTTGTTCTTAAAATATAATCATTAAAAAAAATACAATTTTGAATATAAAAGTTATCATTTCACTTCAATCCACGACTGCATGAATGAATTGGTAACGTACCTAAAATACATATTTTTTATGACATCTTTTTTTAATAGTCGACAGGATGTATTTTAACCCTGTACGAGAAGAATTCCAATAGATTTCCAAGCCATATATTGCAACTAAGATATTTGGGAAAAGATATAGATAAAAGAATAGCAATTATGGAAGTCGAAACTTTAATTAAGAAATTAAAAAGGATAAAAAAAAAGTATAAAAGGCATTGAAGAAAATATCGAATCCATTGTGTCTATGGTAGATGTAAATGCAACGAAATGCAAACTAGAGTATGCAAATAATGATTTGATGAAAATGAGTGATATTTTCTTGCAGAAACTTGAGGATGAGGATTTGAATGACGAAGTGGAAAATTGCATAGATAAGTGTATAAGATTAAAATGTGAATTGGATTTAAGGCATAATGGGCAAGAAACATCTGAAAAAAAAGTACATTTACATGTTAAAATGCCTAAACTTGAATTGCCAACTTTCGATGGTGGATTAGAATCATGGCTTTCATTTAAGGATTTATTTTATTCTGCAATTGGTTCTAATTCACAAATACCGGAAATTGAAAAGTTACAATATTTGAAAGGCCAACTGAGAGGCGAAGCCCTAAGACTGGTCAACGCATTTCCAATTACAGCCGATAATTATGTTGAGGTTTGGCAAACCTTATTAACAAGATATGATAATCCAAAGGATCTGATTTTCACCCAAATAGATAATGCATTAAGATTACCAAAGTTAGCCGATGACAACCATAAGTCAATGTTTAAACTTCTAGATAGTTGCAACGAGATAGTAAGAACAGTGAAGGTATTAGGTTACCAAATCGATAGTTTATCTGATGTGTTTTTCGTCGAGATCATACAAGATAAGCTTGATAAAACCACAAGAAAACAGTGGGAATTGCAGAACAACCCAAGGGTTGTGCCTTCAATTAAGGATTTAATGGAATTTCTAGAAATTCGCGCAAAAAGCTTGCAGAATTTGCCAAATAAAGATGCAAATGTGGAGAAACATTCAATTAAAAGGGAAACAGCCCCAAGAATGGAAGTACAACAAAAGCAATGGGGACATCCAGGTAGAAGCCCTATGGACTATAGTTCTAAAAGACGTCCTTGCCGAATTTGCCTGAACCGGGGACATGCCGGACGCTTCCATCCTGAGAATAGGTGCTGGTTTCGCGAGAGGGCCGTGCAAGCCCCCCCCCAGCTGCAAGCTTCATGTCCGTGCCGTCTCGATCCATGGACACCTTGACGCAGACAACAGCCCCTTCGAGCGAATGCCGACCAGCTCCGCCTCAACACTCCTGACGCCAAGGTCTGTATATAAATCTAAATGTGAATAATAACAGTATTGTAGCTCTCATGGATACTGGCTGTACCTTCTCTATAATTCCTCAACATATGATAGATAAGATTCAACCAAACTATGTTGTTTTTAATAATTTACCTCTTATTAAACAGACATCCGGTATGCTAAATATAAATTCAAAAATTAATGTTAATACAACTATAGGATTTATTACTAGAGATATTGATTTTTATTCCTCTGATATTAATTTGCCATATGTATTGATTTCTTTACACCATATAAGATTATTTAAATTAGACATTGATTTTCAAAGTTTTACAATTACTCAATTTGGTAGAATTCTTAATGTTAATTACCATAACCCTAATAATAATAATTATACACATAATAATGTAATTCCTTTATTTAAATCTATTATTCCTCCTAATGAAAATGATATTAGAAATTTTAATAGTGTAGAATTTGATGAAAAACTTTCACCATATGAAAAATCTGATTTAATTAAATTAATTAAGGAAAATAAGGAAGCGTTTGCTGCCCATAAAATGGATATAGGACATATTAAAGCAGATCCAATTAGAATTAAACTTACCTCACAAACACCTATTTCATTAAAGCCCTTTAGACCTTCCTTCTCGGACAACATTGAAATTAAAAGACAGATTGAAGAACTTTTAAAATATAATGTCATTAGACCATCTTATTCCTCCTATGCATCCCCTGCTATGTTGGTGAATAAGCGAAATGAAGGTAAAATTCGACTAGTAATAGACTACAGAAAATTAAATGATATAATAAAAAGAGATTCTGAGCCCATACCAAGAATAGATTCTATATTAGATAAGCTTTCAGAAGCTAATATCTTCACTACACTAGATCTTTTATCAGGTTATCACCATTTAGATATACACCCAGATGATAAAGAATACACAGCTTTTACTACCACTCACGGACTTTACGAATTTAATAAATTATCTTTTGGATTAAAAAATAGTCCAAGCCAATTCCAAAGAGTTTTAAGGCAAATTTTAAATAAATATGATGTTGATTTTTGCATGAATTACTTCGATGACTTCATTATATTTTCAAATAATTTTCAGGAACATTTGACCCATTTAAAAGTAATTTTAGATATTTGCATAAAGGAAAATATTAAGCTAAAACTAAGTAAATGTAAATTCGCTACTTATCAGATTTCTTTTCTAGGATATGAAATATCAAACCATCAATTTTCACCCAGCACTAATAATATAGAAACGATTAGAAAATTGAATTCCCCAAGGAATAAAAAGGATTTACAACGAGTTTTAGGATCTATTAACATTTACTCGAAATTTATCCCTAATTATGCTAAACTCAGACTCCCTTTGAATAATTTGTTGAAAAAATATGTAAAATGGAAATGGGATGAAGAATGCGAAACCGCATTTTCTAAATTAAAAAATATGATAACCTCAAAACCTATATTAGCTATCTATAATCCCAAATATCCTATACACCTTTACACGGATGCTAGCCAAGAACAGATCGGATCTATCCTAATACAAGAACAACCCGATGGGCTTCTAAAGCCAATAGCGTATAGAAGCCGTAGAATGACATCTTATGAATCAAACTATTGTGTAACTGAGCAAGAATGCCTTGCTATTATTGATGCTGTGGATTTCTTTTTACCCTACTTGATGGCGTGCATTTCACCATCCATACAGACCATGCTTGTCTAAAGTATTTGAAGAACATAAAGAACCCAAAAGGACGATTATTTAGATGGAGCTTAAAGCTCTCAATGTTTGACTTTGAGATAAAACACATAAGAGGAACTGAAAATAAAGAAACTGATTTTCTCAGCAGATACCCCATAGCTCATTTTGTTTCTGACCCAGAACTAAAACAAGCTCAATTTGATGATAACATCAATGATAGGAAATATACTAAATTTAATGGACTTTTAACAATAAAGAAAAAAGGATTAATCAAAAGTGTTGTTCCACCATCATTAAGAGAAAAAGTATTAATAAGAGCTCATCAAGATTACGGCCATATAGGAATATCTAAAATGTTAAATCTAATTTCCCCTATCTATTATTGGCCCTACCTAATTCAAGATATTTCTAATTATGTAAAACACTGTGAGGTGTGTCAACTCAATAAAATATCTCACCAGAAGAAATTTGGTCTGTTGGAAAGTCTCCCCCCAGCTAAGGATCCCTTTGATCTTGTGTCTATAGACACAGTAGGTGGACTAAATTACTATAATTCCACAAATAAATTCCTTCACATCATCGTAGATCATGCTACTAGATACATTTGGGCTTTCCCCTCAAAAAGTCAAACTACTGACTCATATATAAATTTCCTAAACAAAATTTTCAAATACAAAAACCCAAACAATTTTTAAGTGACAGGGCACCATCATTTACTTCACCAAGATTTAGAAAATATTTGATTAACAATAACATTAAACAATTATTGACTTCATCATCAAGACCTCAGTGTAATGGGTTAAATGAACGACTTAACCAAACTATAATAACCAGGTTAAGATGTAAATTCAATAACTTGAAAGGAAAATCAATACCATGGACGAAATTGTTAGAATCAGTACTAAATGAATATAATAATACTCCCCATTCCATAACAGGCTATACTCCTACTTACCTTTTGTATGGTAAGCTCCCTTATGATCCCCCCTTAAAAGAATCAGAATTTTACCCCCCTATAGACACTGCCAGAACAAATGCCTATAATAATACATTAAAATTTCATCAGATAAATAAAATTAGATATGATCAACATTATCAACCTTCCACCTTTAAAGTAGGCGATAAAGTTTGGTTACAAACCTTTTACCATCCAGATAACCGAAAATTAATGCCTCCAATGTCTGGGCCATTTACAATCTTAAAACAGATATCCCCAGTCAATTATGAAATTGATAAACCCCAATCTAATTTAGGAAAAACTACCATGGTAATTCATTCATCCAAATTGAGGCCATACTACTCAAAAGAAGGATTTGAGTTAAAACTGACAAAAAGTAAAATACCCACTTTAGAGAAAAAAAACAAACCAACAAGTGGCACCTAAGGTAGTGAAAAGTAGAATCCCTCTTCTTACTAAATTATGGTAGGGAAATCTTAATATAAATAAGACAATACCAAAAATAACTACGCCTAAAATTTAAGCCTTGAGAATATAATTTTTGTGCACACATAAGATATAACTTGACACTTTTCTTTTCAATTGTTGTAAATATTTTACATTTTGATTTTATTTGTTGAGAAATTCACTCATATGATTCTATATATTTTTCCCTCACAAACTTTATATGGAACATTTCATATTCGAACATTCTTTTTTTTTTTAATGTAAATAGTAAAACTTCATGTGTAAATATTTTTCATTATGTGGAAGTAAATAACCCATTATTTTATGTTTTTATTCTGATCAAACCAAATAAATGTGAAACAAGATGTTGGATACCACTCGTCATTATGAGAAATAAATTTGTGATTTTCAAAAATATATTTTTTGGCATGTGGCAAAATACCTTTTGAATCTTGAGAGCCTGAGAAGGCCTACTCAATTCATGAGGTAAATCCCCTTATGAATTATAGGAAGGAGACACCTATAAATTCAAATAAGATTGGATAATTTTCAGCTACTGTCAAGAAAAAAGGTACCAATAGGAATATGTAGAAGGAATAAAGAGCATCATTGATATAGTTTCAATTGGTATCCTCCATCTTAATTGATAATCTATGTAAATAATAATGATACTTTTTTTTTTACTTTGAAAATTACTCTCTAATTTCTATCCTTGGAGGGAAGAAATGACATAATAAAAATATGATTTTTATTATTCATTAATATAATTATAATTTAAATAATCATAGAATTAACACAGAGTTAATTCTTTAAAATCCTTAACAAAAGGAGTACAACCCAAGATGTTTTTTGTATATACTTAGATTATATTTATAAAATTATATGTATGCAAACTTTTTTGTTCTTAAAATATAATCATTAAAAAAAAATACAATTTTGAATATAAAAGTTATCATTTCACTTCAATCCACGACTGCATGAATGAATTGGTAACGTACCTAAAATACATCTTTTTTTATGACATATATATATATTTAGTACCGTTATGAGAATTTCAAGATTTATAAAATTTGCTATTTAGTTTAAACATGTGAGGTTTTTTTTAATTTTTTGTAATAAATAATTAGTTAGAATATAGTAGTATTCAGAATTAGCTTGCTGTTCTGACTCAAAATTAATTCAAAATCTGTAGTTCTTAATATTTTACTTTTCCCCTTTTTTCAAAAAAAAATTACTATTAATATATATATATAAATACAAGGTATGTCCCATAAGTTCCCGGACTGGGTCCATAAAAAAAAAAGGTAAGATTTTTTTTAATTTTTTTTATTAAAACTTTTCAAAGTAATCCCCCCTTGCTTCAACGCACCAGCGCCATCGTTTCTCCCAATTGTCGAAACAGTTTTTATAAGCCTCTTTTGGAATGCTCTTCAATGCTAACGGCGATTTTTCTATTATGTCATCCCTGGTGTCAAAATGTCTTCCTTTTAGAACTGCTTTAAGTTTGGGGAACAGGAAAAAGTCATTCGGTGCGATGTCTGGGAAATAGGGTGGTTGAAGTAGGATTTGTGTCCCGTTTTTCGCCAAAAAGCTAGTCATCAAGTGCGTTGTGTGAGGGCGAGCATTGTCATGGTGTAGGATCCAGCCACCATTAGTCCATTTTTCTGTCCTTTTTTTTCGAATCGCTTCCCTTAGACGGCGAAGAATGCCCAAATACATTTCCTTAATAACTGTTTGGCCTGCAAGAAGATACTCGTGATGAACAATGCCCTTGTTATCCGAAAAAGCGACCAGCAACACCTTGTTTCTGGATTTTTTGGGTCTAGGCTCACCCTAACCTCTCCACTCGGCAGTTGAGGTTTGGTTTCAGGGTCATAGCCATAGACCCATGTCTCGTCGCCTGTGATTATCTTGTCTTTCCATTCTGGATCCGTTCTTGTCATTTCCATCATGTCCTCACAGGTTGCAAGCCGACACAGTTTTTGCTCATTGGTGAGGAATCTTGGGATGAATTTTGCAGGAGTCTTTTTGAGCTTCAAATCTTCGGTTACGATCCTTCCAATCGTTGTTTTAGAGATGCCTGTGTCTTGCTCTAGCTCCAGCAAAGTGGTTCGAGGATTTTCTTTTATCAAATCGGTGATTTTTTGCACATTTTCATCAGTCCTTTGAAATTTTGGGCGTCCTTGACGAGGATCATATTCAATGGAAATTCTGCCAGCTTTAAATCTAGAATGCCATTCAAAAACAGTTGTTCTCTTTGGGGCGTCATTGGGGAATGCTTTATTAAGCATTTCAAAAGTTTCGGTTGCTGATATTTGAAGTTTCACACAAAATTCCATGCAAATCCTCTGCTTCAATTTTTGTTCCATCGTAAAATCGCCGCAGCGCTAGGTGTGACCTTTAAATAAATTAGAATAACCTTGGCGCGCGCGCAACTACCGCCTCGATATTGGTACCACCGTGTAGCCAGATATTTTTTCTATAATAAACAGTCAAATTCATTTACATTTTTCATTTATTTATTTTTTTATGGACCCAGTCCGGGAACTTATGGGACATACCTTGTATATATAAGTAGATTATCAATTTTATTGTTCAGTAATATCATGCTATACTGACGTTATGCTCTCAATTCGACATCAAAATTTTCTTTAACTTTCTTTAAATATTATAAAAACTTTAAAAAATTATCCTTTATATCTATAAAAATGAAATACAAAATCGATATTTGTTATCGCGTTGCGCAAAATCTACAGAATCAATCATTATGAAATTTCGCATGTAGGTAGCTGAAGATTTCGTTTAACATATAGGCTATTCAAAAAACTAAAAAGGTTAATGTGATCTTTTTTAAATGTAAATTAAAAAGCGTTAGTTCCAGCCTTTTACCGCTTGACGCAGCACTGGTCGCGACGATAAATGAATTTGATTGGTTAATCATTTTACATGTAGTTTGTTTACACAATGAATGTTAGTTTGTTACACGATGAATGTTTTTAAAAAGTAAAATTATCCAATCGCCGTGAAACTTCAGTAAGTTATTTACTATACTACTGGGAAGGTTCCTGGTTTGAATTTGATTTGAAATAAATATTCGTTGCAATTTTATTTGCAAATTTTCTGTCTTCACCCGCAAGCAACGCCTCTCGCGGTATCTGGTAAAATTACATTTATAAATTGTAAAAATGCTAAAATGTGTTCCAAGTATAATAAATTTAATATTCAATTTGAAGATTTAGTAATATACTATTCCAAAGATGCGCGTTGTAAAAAAACTTGTTATTTCAATATTAATATACACGGCGTGACATTGAAAATGGAACACCAAGAAATAGTGGCCAGAAAGTGATGAAACTCGGCAGACAGAGAGAGACAGGGACGAACAATAAGTGATCTTTATTTCAAAATGATAGTCATAATACAGAGCGAGAACGGCGTCGGCTTAGTAGCAAGTAGGACCACCGCGGACGGCGATACACGCAGCAACACGTCTAGGTAGATAGTCAATCAGAGTACGGATGGCGTCCTGATGGATGGCTCTCCATTCCCTCTCAACCATTTGCCACAGTTCGTCTTCTGAACGCGGCTGTGGCAAGGCATGCAAACGGCGTCCAATGATGTCCCAGACGTGCTCGATTGGTGAGAGATCAGGAGAGTACGGTGGCCAGGGAAGCATCTGTACATCTTGCAGAGCTTGTTGGCTAATGCGAGCAGTGGGCGGTCGGGCGTTATCCTGCTGATAAAGGGCATTGGGTACCCCCTGAAGGTAGGGGAGTGTCACCGGTCGCAGCACATCATCAACGTATCGTTAGGCCGTCATAGTGCCCTGAATACAAAGTAAAGGTGACCTGGAATCATATGCGATTGCGCCCCAAACCATGATTCCACGTTGTCGCACGGTGGGGCGTTCCACAATTGCTGCCGGATTGGACCTTTCTCCACGTCGAGGCCACACGCGTACACGGCGACTATCACTGGACAAGCAGAAACGCGACTCATCTGAGAACACGACCCTGTGCCATTCCGTCATTCACGTCGATTTAGCCCGGCACCATTCCAAACGTTGGCGCCTATTCGGTGGGGTCAATGGCAGTCTTCTTAGCGGACGGCATGAGTGCAAGCCATTAGCAACCAATCGACGGGAAATGGTTCTGGTCGAGATGGAATGATCTAGGGTGTCTTGCACATGTTGCAGGATGGCGGTACAAGTCGCTTGTGGGGCCGCCACTGCTTGTCGAAGGATACGCCGATCCACACGTGCTGACGTCACTCTGGTTGCACCGACATTCCTATAAATTGCCACATTTCCTTGTTCCAACCATCTTCTCCACAGTCGGTGCACCGTGGACGCACCAAGGTGTGTATCAGCTGCGATTTGACGTATGGACCAACCTGCCCTTTTCAGTCCGATTACCATGCCCCTCGTAAAAGCGTCTGTCTGCTTGAACTGCCTCCGCTACGATGACCTGGCATTCTCTGTTATTACACGTGTCTTTTGACACAAGAACAAAATTTCTACAATGATTTTCCTTGAAGAAATAACGACACGAATACTGTCCTTTCTGCAAGTTCCTTCCCTTATATTTTACTCCATGTGCGCACGAGAGCTGCGCATTTTACATCATTTGCATAACTCGGTTAGGCGCGTCTACCCTGAAATTTGCATAATTTTCTGGCCACTATTTCTTGGTGTTCCATTTTCAATGTCACGCAGTGTATATATAAAGAAAATATCTTACTTAAAATTTAATAAATGTTTTCAAAATTATTATGTGCTACAAAAATATATTTAAACGCATATAACAATATTTATATACGTTTATAAATCTATATATATAAATGGATTGGATGTTTTCTAGAATCTTTTTAAAAAATGTTCGTTAGGCAAACTTTTACTCGGATAAAAACCGGGCGAAGCGGGGAACATATATATATTGTTGCACCAAGTTGCTGCTTTGCAGGGTCCTCGACCTTGGTTTCTTCCTTCTTGGTGTTATACACGTTTCCCGAGCGGGTTTCCATATTCAAAACAAATAAGTAAAAGTAAATAAATAAAAGTAAATAAAAATAAATTACCTTCCAACTTTATTGTGTTTATTTATTCGTGGTCTTCCTCGTAGGTCGTGATCCGCCGTCTTCGTCTAGGGCCTCTCTCGCTCCAATAACCAATCAAGATATATGTACAATAAATATTACAAAAGGAATGAAACTATAAAAAGGAGTGATGATAATCTAAATATTCTGTTTTAAATAAATATTAAATATCATAGAATATTTTTAATAAATGTAAGACGCATTATAATTGATGTAACACTTCCCCCTCTCCAGAGGTTGTCACGTCCTCGTGAATGACCTCATCCATTCTCTCATAATAAGGCTTGATTCTTGAAACATGAACTATCAGCGGGTCTTAGCCCGGATTATCTTTCGGTTCTATTAGATAATTGACGCTAGACATCTTTAATATTCTATATGGACCAAAATATTTTCTCAGAAATTTCTCACACTTTCCTATTTTACTAATTGGTGTCCAAACTGCTACTAATTCTCTTGGTTCGTAGCTTCTTTCCATGTGTTTCTTGTCATAGTTCTTTTTCATTCTTTCTTGAGTCTTTATTGTGTTGTTAATAACTAATTTTCTTGTTCTGTCTATTTTGTCTAAGTGATGTTTTATGTATTCATCATAATCATCTTTGCCAATGTCCACCGAGATATTCCTGTCGTCCAAAAGAGACATGGGTTCTCTTCCATACATCAGGAAAAAGGGAGAATTATCCTGTGGTTTCCTGAATTGTAGTATTGTAAGCGTGAGTGATGAATGGGAGTATTTCGTTCCAATTCTTCTCTGATCAGTGTTCACATACATACTGAGCATATTGATCAATGTTCTATTTAACCGCTCTGTCAATCCATTAGTCTGGGGATGATAGCTCGTTGTGAAGCAATGTTTAATCTTGCGCATTTTCATCACCTCTTTCATTAAATTACTGGTAAATTGAGAGCCCCTGTCACTAATAAGATATTGTGGGGCTCCGTGCCGGAGAAAAATATCCTCTACTAGAAATTTAGAAACTTCTTTCACTGTTGCTTCCGAGACTGCTCTTGTTTCTGCATATCTAGTGTAGTAGTCCGTCAGCACGATTATCCATTTTTTCCTGTTTTTCGTAGATGGCAATGGACCAACAAAGTCAATTCTTTCGAAAGGAAAGTTGGCTGGGGGAATGGGCTGTAGTAGTCCAGATGGTAATTGGTTTGAGTCTTTCCTACTTTGGCAAAGGTGACACGTCTTTACAAATTCGGAAACATCTTTCAGCATGGAATGTCAATAGTATTTATTCTTCAATCGGTAAGTGGTTCTGGCGACGCCCAGATGGCCATTCAGCATATGGTTGTGGTATTCACTCATGATTACCTTTCTTCTCTACTTTGGCACTACCAGCAACCATTCCCTACCTTCAGAATTTGGATTTTTCTTGTAGAGACACCCATTTTCTTCTTTAAAGTTCTGTGTAATTGAGCGCTTGTCTCCACTAAGGTTCTCCTTAATAATCTCAATAAAATCATCCTTTTCGTCTATTATTTGATTCAGAAATAGTCTTTCATAATATTCGTCCCATTCGTTTTCCGGTAAGGGTCCTCTAGATAGACCATCAGCCCCGATTTGTGTATAATTTCGAAATTATATTCCTGAATCTTCAGTGCCCATAGTGCTAATCGGCCGGTCGGATCTTTCAGATTCTTAAGCCAGCATAGTGCATGATGATCAGTTACGATTTTGAAGTGCCTTCCATATAGGTAGGGTCGTAACTTGGCAATTGACCACACAACAGCTAGACATTCTTTTTCGGTAGTCGAATAATTTTGTTCAGGTTTGCTCAGTGTTCGACTTAAATATGAGATCACCTTTTCTTCCTCGCCGAACTTTTGGACTAATGTTGCACCCAAGCCGATGTTAGATGCGTCACTATGAGTGTAAGTAGCTGCATTCGGATCAAAGTGCCCTAATATTAGGGAATTTATTAATGCTACTTTAAGGGTTTGAATGCTTTTTCTTGATTTTCTGTCCAGGTAAAAGATACATTCTTTTTTATCAGACTGGTTAATGGATCGGGAATTTTCGAAAAACCTTTGATAAATTTTCTAAAATATGAACACATTCCTAAAAATGATTGAACTTCTTTTATTTTTTTGGGTAGAGAGATATCTCTAATAGCCTTGATATTATGCTCCGCTGGTTTTATACCATATTGATTAGTTATATGGCCAAGAATCTCCAGTTCTTCGAAAGCAAATTGGCATTTTTTGTTGTTAAATATCAAATTAGCCTCGCGAAAACATCTTGAAACAGCTTCTATTCTTTTGAGATGTGTTGAAAAATCCGAGCTATAAATGATTACGTCATCTAGATAACATAAGCAAATTTGCCATCTAAGATTACCAAGCATATTTTCCATGTTCCTCTCAAATGTAGCAGGGGCATTGCATAGTCCAAAGGGCATTACGTTGAACTCATATAGGCAATGTGCTGTAGTGAAGGCTATCTTTTTTTTATCTTTCTCCTCAACCTCTACTTGCCAATATCCTGATTTAAGGTCAATTGCTGAAAAGTATTTGGATCCTTGAAGTGTGACCAATACTTCATCAATTCTGGGAATTGGGTAAACATCCTTCACTGTTACATCATTCAATTTTCTGTAGTCAACGCAGAATCTGTCCTTACCATCTCGCTTCTTGACCAATATTACGGGGAAGGACCATGGACTCAAGGATGGTCTGATTATGCCGTCTCTGAGCATTTAATCAATTTGCTCTTTTATGATTTCTCGCTCTTTCGCGCTCACCCTATAAGGCTTCTGTTTGATCGGTTACGCGCCTTCTGTATCAATCCGATGTTTCGCTAAGTTGGATCTTCTTAATCCCGACGAAAACAAATCCGCGTACTTTTCCAAAACTTGTTTCAATTGCTCTTTTTCCTTATATGACAAATTTTCGTTTATCTGAAATTGAGGTTCTTTATGCTCCTTTTGTACACTTTCTTCCATAAGATTCACTTCGGCTGGCTGGCTTCCAAAGCACAATGTTGGGTTTTTTAATATTTTTAATGGTCGAAGGTAAGGGTTTATTATCCAGATATATGTTTCCTTATTCGCAACATTTATTAAGCTTCTCGCTAGTCGAAGTCCATTTGTTTGAAACATTTTATGGTTCTCCTCGATGATGTATTCGTCATCCTCTGCTTCTACAAATGCCATAATCAATTTAATAGAAAGTTCTGGTACAATGACATCTTTTGCACTTTTTATTTTCTTCTGTTGATATTTGATTACGCCACGATTTCCTGTCAAGTCATATTTAATTATTTCACGCTGACAATCAATTTTTGCGTTCATTTTCTTAAGAAAATCTCGTCCAAGTATAAATATTCGCAAATGTGTTCTCATTATCACAAATTGATGTGTAATCGTTTTGTCATCAAATTTTATATTTAAATCAATATTTCCTACGATATCTAATTATTTGCCATCTGGTCCGGAGCACATTTTATCAGGATTTATTATTTCAAGACCTGTATTAAGAGCTGTACTAAGGTCGACCACTGAAAGATCGGCACCTGTATTAATCAAAGCTTCGCAGTACCGATTCTATCCACGTTAATGTTCATTTTATATTTGGGGTCCAACTTTTTAATTCCATTTATGGTCGACTTGCTTTGATTGACGGACTCAGGCGCGATGCTTAGTTTAAATCTTCTAATGCGGCATATCTATTCCTTGTATGGATACTTGAGTACGTGTTATTACTTACGTCAGCGTAGAGCAGAGGTCTCGACTTCTCAGTTCCATTTTCCATTCGGATTTCTTCTTCGACCTTGTCTTGGATAGCTGTTGGATCCTCTTCTAGGATTCTTATAAACTTAACCCTACAATAACGGGCCACGTGCCCTGGCTTGTTACACTTAAAGAATATTGGTCTTCCATCTTCCGTCCTATTTTTGCTCACTTCTTGGCTTTTTATTGTAGGCGTTTTTCTGAAGGTTTGGTTTCGGCACAAAGTTTGAATTATAAGGACGTCTAGGGATAGAGGGCTGGGGAAAGTTGTTTCGATACTGCCTGGGAGTAGGAGGGGAGTCGTTCTTGTAATTATTGGAAACAGGGGCTTGGGGCCTGGAACTGGTCTGGTAGTTCCGTGTGGCAGTCTGCGGCACGTACCTCGATTGTTGTTGGGGTCTAGAATTGCGTGGACCGTTATATAGGTTTCTGGATTTCTCCACACGTTCCCGATACTTCTTTTCAAAAGAATCCATTTTTTTGCACACGACAAGAAGTTCATCGGTCGTTTTAGGAGGGTTCAGGTAGAGCGCGAATGAGTACTCTTTTTTCATTCCTCCAATAACATGTTCAATTTTTGTTTATTCTTCCATTGCGGGGTCAACCTTGTTGCACAACACTAGGATGTCTTCCGCGAACCTGATTGCTGGTTCATTCCAGTGTTGCATTCTGTTGAGCTTCATTTTTAAGTTCTTCTTTATTCGCGTCCAGAGAAAAATCCTGAATGAGGCGGATTTTAATATTTTTCCAACTCGTGAAACAAGCTTTGTGCAAATTTAACCAGGTTTTAGCGCTTCCCGTCATGTTCATGGCGGCATAACGGGCGATTATGTAGTCTGCCCAATGGTAGAGGAAACCAATCTCTTCGAGGGATTCTATCCATAGGCGAGGGTCTTCTGTCCCGTCATATTTCAGAATTTCTATATTGGGGTTCAAAGCAACTGGTTCGAAACCAGCATCTCTACCAATTGTTGCACCAAGTTGCAGCTTTTCAGGGTCGTCGACCTTGGTTTCTGCATTTTGGTGTTATACACGTTTCCCGAGCGGGTTTCCATATTCAAAACAAATAAATAAAAGTAAAAGTAAATAAATAAAAGTAAATAAAAATAAATTACCTTCCAACGTTATTGT
>CP092873.1:60337138-60369064 GCA_030710605.1 Cordylochernes scorpioides | reverse complement strand
TTCATTATGTTTCATATTTATGATATTTCTAATATTGTTGTCGTACTGAAGTGTTGAAGATCTTTTGAGCCTTTCTTTTTGTGTCCAGTTTAAATAGGTTCTATGGGATATGTGTTCGGTTTCTTTAGTTTTAAGCTATTGGTGAATTTTATTGTTTTTAATTGTCTTCTGCTTTCAAGTAGGTCTAGACGAAATTCTCTCTGAATTTTCTAATTGTTAGAATTTGAAACAGAACTAGTGATTAATTTGTCCGCTTTTGCTTGAACACTGTCTAATCATCTTTTTAGTGATGAACTTGAGGGAGCCCAAACAGGTGTTGCATATTCCATTATTGGCCTTATTAAGGTGATATATGTTGTTCTGAGAATTTTGGGTTTTGCTCCCCAATTTGTTCCACATAGCCTTCTCAGAATGTTTAGGTTTCTGGTAGCTCTATTTGAGGTGCTGATTATGTGTTCTGTAAATCGCAATTCCTCATCAAGTATCACACCTAGGTAATTTGGAGATCTAATTTTATCAATTATATGGTTGTTTATGCTTATTTTTGAGTTAAATTCATGCCTTTTTTCCTGTCAGTGAAGGAGACCTATAGATTTGTGTTTATTGGGTTTATGATCATTTTGAGTTTCATTGCCCATTTTCCAGTCCTCTCATTGATGTGTTCAGTATTTTTCTGATATTTCTATACTGCTACTTGTGTGCCATATGGCTATATAATCTGCATAACCGGCAACCTTTGTGTCTTCAGTGAGGATGGATGTTGTTAAGGTTGTGTCGTAATTAGATGTACAACAACTCAAACTTGATCATGACTCTTTTTTAGCTCTTTTTCTTTTCGTTTGGCCAACAAAAAATGTCCAATTTATCTACACATATATTCTTACATAATGAGACTTTAAAGAATGCAAATAATCTTCATCTATTTACATACACAACATACACAACACATCTTCCCCCTTAATAATACTCCAGTCGGTCTGGGGGTTTCCTGGCTCTCTGAGGTCTAGGACTGCGGACGGGCATTTGCACAGCGGCAGGCTCCGGTTTAGGAGTGCAAGAGGGTATGTGCACAGAAGCAGTCTCCTCCTTGTTTCCTGATGTAACCTCTGGAACCTCCTCTTCACTTTATTTCTGACTTCCACCTACAGGCTTCTCTCCTGATGTTCGAGGAAGTATCAAATTTCTTGTCTCCACTTGTTTCTTTCTCACAGGTCGCAATTGATTGATATGCCTCTTATACACGACGCCCTCGCAACTTATAAGGTAGTGACGGTGACTCAATAATTTCAAAATTGTACCTTTTTACCGTTTAGGTCCAGTTGCATAGTTGCGGAAATAAACCTCGCAACCTGTAGTCAACTGCTCCTGCAATCGTAAGGCCTCATGAAATACCTCTCGCGGATTTCCCATCTTGGTATTAAATTCGAGAATCTTGATCTTAAAATTATCTTCATTAGCAGTTCCGCGCGGGAATTCCTTTATTGCAGTTTGGGGGAATGCTCTATGAGCAAATAGGAATCTTTGTAGATTCGTCTCTAAATCATCCTTCCCATTTTTCTTTCTCAAAAGGTTTTTAAACTCTCTTACATATCTCTCAGCTATCCCATTTGTACTAGGATTATACGGACTGGTTTTAGTGTACCGTATACCATTCATTTTGATAAATTGCTCGAATTGACCGGAGACAAACTGTCTTCCATTATCTGAAACCAAAAATTAGGGCAATCCAAATCTGACAAAAATTTCTCAAAGATGATTTATAATCGTTTTGCTGGTAATATCTTTGATGATAAATATTTCTATCCACTTTGAGTATGCGTCCACGAGAACCAAAAACATTCTTCCCATGAACGGACCCGCTAGATCAAGATGAAGTCGATGCCACGGTTTTTCGGGCAAATCTATTCCGAGATGGTAGCCGGGGGCATGCTTGCTGATTCTTGGCATACTCTACATTCTCTAGTTAACTCCTCGATGTTACTGTCTATGCCTGACCACCAGAAAATAGCGTTTGGCAATCATCTTCATTTTAACAAACCCCATGTGTATTTCATGCAAGTCGTTTAAAATTAAAGATATTAATTTTTGGGGAATTACCACTCTTTCACGCCATTGAAGACAACCAAACTCCAAACTTAATTCCTCATTGATCTTATAATGAGGAGCTAGTGGGTTTTCCCTCGGTACCCTTGTGAATTTCCACACAGTTGCCTTCTCTAACATTCCTTAATACTATAGACAGTATTTTATCTTGGGGCGTCTCATATGCCACCTCCATAAAAGAGAACAGTACCTCATTCAACTTCTTGAGAAGAAGTACCTGGTCTTCATCAAGAGACTCCCTGACACTCGATTCTAAAGGAAGACGTGACAATGCGTCAACATTGGAATTATCACTAGTTTTTCGAAATTCCACAGTATAATTAAAAGCAGCTAATTTTAAGGACCATCTTTTAATTCTGGATGATGCACATATGGGATTTGGTTTATGAGGTGAAAATATATGAATTAAGGTTCAGTTGTCTGTGACCAATACAAATTTTCGTCCCAGTAAGTATTGTCTGAATTTCTCAACGCCAAAGGTTATGCTCCATGCTTTCTTTTCTAGTTGAGAGAAACGTTTTTCCGCTTCAGTTAATGTTCTAGAAGCAAAAGCTATAGGGCATTATTCCTTTCTATCATTTCTATGACTCAGAATTACGCCTAGTCCATAGTCCATTAATAATGATTTACATTTTTAAAATAACATTCGATATTCTTTCGTCCAATTCCATCTACAATTTCTATTCAAAAGTTGATAGAATTACGCTAAATGTTTGCTATATTCTTTATGAATCTATAATAATGAATTAAGAGTCCAATGAAAGATCTTAATTGCGAAAATTTCTTTAGGTTCAGGCGCCTCTATCACTGCTTTAATTTTATTTTCTAAGGGATGCAGTCCATATTTATCCATTTTAAACCCTAAATATTCCACCGATTTCTTTTTAAATTTACATTTATATCTGTTTAACTTTAAACCTTTTTCTAGCAATCATATAAACACTAGATCCAACTTTTGTTCATGATCTTCAAAGTCTTCTCCTGCAACCAAAATATCATCTATGTAGCAGGCCACACCTGGCAAATCAGCAAATAGACCTTCCATAATCCTCTGAAATTTATTTGGTGCTACCGCTACGTCATATGGTAGTCTTTTATAAGAAAACAACCTCTTTGTTGTGTTTATATCGACAGCTTTGGCTTCTTCCGGTAACATTACTTGTAAGTAAGCCTGTGATAGATCTAGAGTCGAAAGTACGGTGCTTGTAGATAATTTTGAAAATATATCATCGATTGATGGAAGGGGATGCCTATCTAATTCTATTGCTTTATTAGCTGTACATCTAAAATCACCACATATACTTACACTACCATTCTTTTTTAATACTGGTACTATTGGAGCGGTCCAATATGCATGAATATGTTCTAAAATGCCAGAATTTACTAAACGAACAATTTCATTCTCTACTTTGTTTTTTAGAGAGAAAGGTAAACTTCTGGCCTTACAAAACACAGGAGTCACATCCTTTTTTAAATTAAATTGTATTTTAACATCCTTTAGACAGCCCAAATCTTTTTTAAACAAATCTGCATATCTATCAATCAAACTATTTCTTTTAGATTCATTATTTAAATTTTTAATGCTAAATAATCTAGAATAATCAAGTTATAACTGTTTAAGCCATTCTCTTTCTAACAAAATCACCTGGATTTTTCATTTACAACTAATAATCGTAAATATTGGTTGGCTCTTTTATAAAAAAATTTCTTTTGCCTTATAATCTCTATTGATTTACCACAAAAGGATTTTAATTTTAAATTTGTTGGAAATAATTTTTAACTTACCAATAAATCTTATAAATATATTGAGGTATTAACGTAACTGGACTTCCAGTATCTATTGTAAAGCACAAAGAATAATCATCTACTGTTAAATTTATTGTGGCATCAGTTTTGCCCTTTACAGAATATAGTCAGAATATACAGTCCTCTTGTACAAATTTACATCCCCACATTTTTTTACTAGCTTTGCAGACCCTACTTAAATGACCTAGTTTTTTACATTTTAAAACAAGTCTTTGTTCTATGAGGGCCAACAGTGGCCACGTGTGAATGTCTTTCACCACATCTTTAACACATTATTTCTCCCCTTTGCTGAAAGGCCTATGCTGCACCATACTATTATTGTACTCACCCTTTTTTTTATCTTTTCCATGGGGGTTGGTGGAAACCTGGTTAAACCGTTTGGTTTTCGACCACTACGACCCGGGTTCGAATCCCCATTGGACACTTTTTTTTTTTTGTTTAAAAAAAAAATGCTCCAATGGCCCCCGATTCTTGCAAAAGTCCAACCCCAGCAGCGAGTGCAAGTAACCAAACGGGGCTCTGGCACATTTGTAAGTGCAAAGTGGAATTGCTTTTCACATGTGTAGACCTGTGGTGCGCTTACAGTAAAAGCAGTCGCTAACTACCCACCATGATTATCATGGCCTGTACTAGGGATAAGCAAAAAAAAAATCTTTTCCATTCACAGGGGATATCTTGGCCGCTAATTTATCTTGTATTTGTCTTGCATTTATTTCCGCCAGTTCGAACGAGATCGCCACTGCAAAACTTTATCCAGGGTGACATCGTCGTTTTATTGTAGTAGCTTCTTTTGCGGGCTTTCCAACTTGATTCCAGCCACAAAACGGTCTCGCATCATGGTTCCCAGCATATCGCCGAAATTACAATTTATTGCTAAATGTTTCAATTCTCTAAGATATTCCGAAATTGATTCTCCTTCTTGTTGAATTATCTTTAAAAATCTGCATCGCTGTGGTATTTGAATGATAGTATCATAGGGTTGATCTTTCATTTAGACCAGGAAGAAAATGTCGTTTCCCTGTTTCAAAGTTTCAGTATCTGGTAGCGAGGTAAAAATCAGCACTTTAATCTCCTACTTCAGATGCCAAAAAGTAGGCCTCAAATTTTTGTACAAAAAGATCGAAGTGTCCTCCACTGGGCTATAGCATCTAAAAGGTACTATTAACTTTGAACTTATCATGCTGATCTTTTCTACTCCTTTGTTTTCTTGATCCAGATAGTTTTAAAATGGAAGTTGTTATACTAGCATAGACGCCGTTTTCCTCAGCTTTTTACTGGCTCTGTAGATCGCGCATCCTCGTCGCCACTTCTGTTGTGTCCTAATTAGACGTACAAGAGCTCAAACTTGACCATGGCCAACAACAAATGTCCAATTTATATACCCATATATTTTTACATAATGAGGCTTTAAATAATACAAATAATATTTATCTATTTACATAAACAACAGTTAATATATAGCGAGAAGTGTAGAGGACTGAGCACAGATCCCTGAGGTACACCAGCCCATGCTCTTCAGTCTTTGGAAAATGTTCCATTGACCCGAACCTTTATCCTTCTTCCCCTTAAAAGTCTGCAATCCAGATTAAGGTTTTTCCTCTTACTCCGATGTTGTGCAGCCTTTCAAATAATTTCTTTACTCTATCAAAAGCTGAGGTGATATCCAGGAATACGGCCGTTGTCTTCTTTGGCGGTTTTTCCTTGAAATCTATTATTGATTGACAGAAGCAGAACAGTTTATCAGTTGTACAGTGTCTGGATCTTTGGGAAGTTTGGTAGAAGTTTATTTTATTATTGTTAGTGAGCCAGACTATGAGCCTAGAGTGGATAATTCATTCTGTTATTTTACAAAGTATGCTGGTAAAAGCAATTGGCCGATAGTTCTTGCATTCCTTGGCATCTTTGTTTGGTTTCAGTATTGGCACTATAATTGATATCTTCCAATTATTTGGTAGTTTACCAGTTTGCCATGAAATCTTCAGTATTCGTAAGAGTTGATTTTTAGCTTCGTCTCCAAAGTGTTTAATCATTTGACCAAAGATTAGAGCATCTCCAGGTGACATCTTGGATTTAACTTTTCTATTGATGAGTTTAGCTCATTCAGTGTGAAGTCTCTCGAGTAAATATCTTGTTGATGGTAATTTCTTGCTTGTTTAACTAACCTGTTTACATTATTTTTTAGAGTCCTGCCTTCATTTGTGAGCTGAGTCTGGAAGTGCTTGAAAGATATTCAGCAAATATTTCAGTCATCTGTTTGTTCGTTCTCACTATTCATATCGGTTAGAGTATTGGAGGATTAGTTTTGGTTTTGATTGTTTTATAACACTAATTATATTCCAGTGATGGTTTTCCTTTTTTGGATCCATTTTTTTCGCAGAATTCTGCCCATTTTTCTCTCTCTTGTTTAAATATCCAAATATCTTGTTCTATTTTGTGACTAATTTCAATGAGTTCCTTCATGATTTCTTCTGTTTTATTTGTTTTAAGAAGTTCATTGATATTGTCTCTCTCTGCGATCATTGCCTCGATATTATGGTCCTTCCAGTAAAGTATCCACAGGTCTTTACGTCTACCTCTAGGTATCGATGCTTTTGCAGCTTTGGATATGTTCGAAGAGAATTTTTCCAATTTTCTGTCAATCGTTCTGTGATTTAATTCTTCGTTGCACAGATCTTCAAGCTTTTCTGTGATTTTTTTCCAGTGTTCTTTTATTCTGTTGGAAATTTTTCATTTTGAATTTTAGGGTTTTTATAATTGGTCTGTGGTCACTGATTGAACTTTTCAGAATTTTCCATTGTGTTGTGGGTGCGATGTTGTAATTTATCGCTGTGATGTCTATTGCGGATTCTGTGCCTGTGGACTTGGATAGATAGGTGTTATTTTCGTTATTTAACGGTGTAAGGTCGAGGTCGGTTAGCCTGTCCTCAACCTGTCTTCTTATAACCTGTCTCGGATAACCTTTGTTATCCTAGACAGGTGATCCTAAAGTTGGTTAAAATCACCAAGTATGATTGCGATATCCGAAGACGCTTCACTTAATGTCTCTATCAGGCCTGTATTGATGCTAGTATTATCCTGGTGATAAACATTTATGATTGGAATTGTTTTATCTGTAAGATAGATTTCTATTGCCTGAGCTTCTGTCGTGCTTTCTCTAGGCTTACTCTGATTATAGGCGATTTTCTTAAATTTGATTTCTAGAGTTTTAATCAAAACGGCAAGTCCTCCTCCGAATTTTCCCGGTATGTCCTTTCGTAGTGATGTATAATCTTTGATATTGAATCTCAGATTCTGATTCAATTTTGTCTCCTGAGGACAAGTAATATGTACATTGTTGTCACAGAAAAGACAAGTCAGCTCTTTATTTTCCTATGAGTACCATTTATATTGAGTTGTAGTAGATTGAATTGTGTCCTCGTAGTAGATTTCTCATCATGAGCTCGAGCTGCAGCTCCTGACGCGGTGGTTACCCCGGACGCGGTAGCATTACTGGAGATATCAGTTTTGCTCTTCATTTGAAAATGGGTTCCGTTGCAACGTTAGTCATCTCGGAAATGAACCAGAATTTGGTCAAATATTCCAAAGGTCCAGGGGGAAACCGCAAGGAGGTGTGGTCGGACTTCTCCACTTCCCCCTGGAATGCCGTCACTACAGGATAAAGCACTCTTGGTGAATTTTTTAAATTGTGATTCAGAATCTGCCACTGAAGCTTTACGAGCGTTTCGTTCCTTTAAAGATATTCGAAGCGGTAAAGGACCAATGAGTTGCTACTCTCTAAAACGATTGGTTAAAAGTTTTGAGGAAACTGGATCTCTGGAAGCAAAACCTCGGAGTGGAAGACGATCGACATGCAAGTCAGTGGCTGTTACGGTTTTGCAGAATGCTGAAGCTATTGAAACGTTATCCACGTATGGAGAAGTAAGTGCTAGACAAGTTTCTCGAAAAACGGAGATTTCGTATTGAACAGTTTGGAGAGAACACACATTTAGAATTTTTCTATAAAAATACCCTAACAAAATTCAAAGTTTTCACGAGTTGAAAGTCAGCGATTTTGAGAAGCGTCAAGAATTCGCTGCATGGGTTTTCCGGCAAATTGATATTGATGAAAACTGGCTGTCAAATGTTCTAAGAACAGATGATGCTCACTTTTATCTAAAGGGAGAATTTAACATTCAAAACTGCCTCATTTTGGCAACAGAAAACCCTAGGATCTTTACAGAAATACCACTTCATCAGCCCAGAGTTACAGTTTTGTGTGGGCTCACTTCTTCTTTTATTAGTGGGCCATTTTTATTCGAAAAAAAAATCAATGGAAGAACTTTTAAAACCGTTTTTGTAACTGGTGAACGTTATGTTCAACTCTTGAGATAAAAGGTTATTCCCATATTGCAGGACAGACAAGCACTAAGCGAAATAACATTCATGCAAGATGGAGGTCCTCCTCATATCTCCCGCGGTGCCAAACAATTGCTGAGGAAACGTTCGGTGAAATTCGTTGATAAGTCGCCACTTCATATACCAGTGGCCGCCAATATCACCAGACTTGACGCCTTACAATTTCGGTTATGGGGGTACAATAAGTCGCGTTTTTATCGATGCCGGCCTACCACATTGGCCATGTTGAAGGCTTCTATCAGATGGCACGTTTTATAAATTTCAACTATTTAATTGTGACCATTCTGTCATCTATCGTCTGCCGGCGGTGTTTGAGAATGAATTGAGCAAGGATTGTGACCTAATACAAGAGAGAAGGCAGTTACCTCATGTGTTATATTTTGCAGCTCTTTGTTTTGGGTTATGGGAATAATAAATGCTGTCCTCACATCTTGACTCTTTTCTTTTCTGTTAACAGTCATATTTTTGTTAATAGTCCAGTTAAATAGTCAAGTGTCGCCAATTAGTCAAGAAACTATACATTCATTATAGCAAGAAATCCTATTAGTAATGCCATCATAATTTTTGGTAGTATATTAACATTTCAAAAATCGTGTATTGATATCAGTAGTTATTTTGAAACATTCAATCTAGTTCACAAAACTCCATCTAAAATATAAATATATTTTGCTACATGTGTTAATTTGCATATACTTATTTTACATATCTCAGATTGTATTTAAAAATCGTCAACCAATTCTTCTAACTTTTGGCGAAATGGTGTTTTATTAATTTATCATTTGATAATATTAGGGTTCTTTCCTGGTATTCAAAAAGGAAAAATACTTGTCGTTGAGTTATATTTTTCAATTTATCAAACAATTTGGTCGCTGAATCGCTGTTTCTGGTAGAGCGCCATCTAGCGAATAAAGTTGTAACTAAAATCAATTTCGAATTTTTCATTATTTGCCATAAAAAAAACCACTGCATCCTGAACACAATGGTGTTTACCGCATTGCTCTAGCGCAAATATTCGCGGAGTTATCAATTTTTTAGTTGTGCGGGACTTTTGGATCACCCTGTACATAAAACAATAATAGACAATGGTTTATAACAAAGGTACTCAATTTATTTCAGGTATAAAATCAGTATATATTAAATAAAGGGCAATACAATTTATATTCAACTCATACAAGGAAAGTATACCAATATAACTGAAGAGTTTCTAACAATTTAAATACCTAATATACTTATATAAAAATAATCAAAGTTTATAAGACTGTGCTCAAGATCTAATATACGTAAAGCAATGTACTCAAGATATAATGCATGTATAGCGATGTACTCAATATATAATGCACATTTAGCAATGTATTCAAGATATAATACACGTATAGCAATGTATTCGAGATATAATGCACGTGTAACAATGTACTCAAGATCTTATACCTGTCTATATATGTACTCAAGATCTTATACCTGTCTATATATGTACTCCAGAGTCTATATCTTAGTTAAGATATAGTAAAAATTGATTGAAATTGCAGCTATGTATGAGAAACAAAATTATAAATAATACGTAAAAAGTGTAAACCGGTGAGTTCACGGCTGCCATTGCAGGCTGTTTATAATTTTGTCGTAAGTGGCGTATAAAAATAGCACTAAAGAGTTTATAGGAATGTTGCTCAAGATTGAAGAAAAACGAAACGATATAATTATTTATGAGTTTATATGAAGGATACTCATGATTTTACACACGTATAAAATCAGTATTCAAAGAGTGCCTCACGATGATATCCAAAATATAATCTAAACGTATAGTGCTAGCAATAAAAATGACATATATTCCATCAAGATCCTGTCCAAGGATCTATAGTTCTCACATGTCTAAGTATCAGAAATACACGTGAATTTGACCCACCAGGTTAGGAAAACTGTTTGTCATCCACATTCCACCTAGAGATGACTCAGCAAAGATAAATCACCATCGTTTCTTGGACATAAAAAAGTTCATTAATCTGCCATTTACCGGTAATTTGTTCTTGGGTTAGTCACAAATTGCGTGTTGAGCGTTCGAAATTGGAGGGACATGATCAAGATGGGGGAACAGGCTCTGGGTGTTGCTCCATAAGATATATGATCCTCCCACATAGGATGGACATATTGGACCCAGTCGCTCTACCAATCTCTACTTCTCTCCGCCCTCTTTAAAAAATGATTTAAGAACCTTGCTTCGAATGCTACAGAAAATCTAAATAGACCACTGTGAACAAAATTGTCTTATTTGATATACTTTAACGCTACGCTAAATCATATTTTATCAAACAGAATTAAATTGGCACATCGCATTTGAGAACTTGAACGCATATCCATTTTTTCAATGAGAAAATATTCTGAAAATATTTAAAGAATGATCGAAATAGTATATTTCCAATTCATGACCATATTAAATAATATTTAAGAAAACCATATTATAGAAATATTTTTAAAAGAATGATTGAGAGAGCTCTAATTTACAATTTCTATTTACCTATAATTCCCGACTATAAAATAAAAAATATACGAAAATGTTCCAAGTTCTGCTTGCATTAAGTTTTTCAAAGGGACGACATTTTTAAATATTGAAGTAAGAATAAACGATAGGCGAAAATTTCCGAGTTCTAAATATTTCAGAACTGGGACTATTTTTAAGCTATATAATACGACTATTAAGAATATTAGGAAAGTAAAATAATTTAAAAATTATATTGTCTTATCGTTTTTAAAGAGTTAATATTATGAAAAAATATAAAATAAAAAAGAGAGAGAGAAAAAAAAAAGAAAATTTTAATTGCGAAACACTTAATAAATATTTCAGAGAAAATGTTCAACTCTCTTCTTTCTTCCAAAGAAGTCGGGTACCAATCATTTTACCGTAAATAGCAAGTCCTATCAACTATTTCGAGAGAAGCAGTCCAGAATCTCTGCTGTAAGAAAATCTGTCTGTTGGCTCAAGTTTCTGTCTCGCTCGACCGCTATCCTCCACAATGAGGGCAATGAGGTGGAAGTCTAGAAAGCGGATTGACTGGACACTGGATGATTTAGTTGCAACCAGAGAGGATATCTCAATTTGTCTCTGTGTTCCTTCGAGCTGGACAATTTATTGGCATGTCGCAGCAGGCTTTGTGGACAGTTTCCTGGAGGCTTGTCACCGAGGAAGTTGGGGGGAGGAGCGGGGTGGTCACTTCCTGTGGTCAGCGCCGGAAGTCGTCTAGTGGCCGGAGAGATGGACAGTGGCTCCGCTCCCAGGTAGGTCCACTTCTCACACCTTTAAACTGGCGTCTTCTGTTAGGTTCTGGAGTGTTTTCTTTGAGTTATAGATTGTTACATTCTGGTTTGGTCTGTTCTAGATTACTGGAGTCTTTTGTTAGGTTCTGGAGTGTTCTCTTTAAGTTATAGATTGTTATATTCTTGTTTGGTCTGTTCTAGATTACTGGAGTCTTCTGTTTTGAATTATGGAGTTGTTCTATTCTGGATTTCAGAAGTGTTTGAGATTATTGGAATAGTTTACACAGAACTTCTCTGAAATATACAGTGTGAACTCATCTTGTGTATACTATAATGTTATAGTTTACTTTTATACTGAAGTACTGGCCGAATCCTGTTAAACTGATATATAACGGGCAGATCTTGTTAAAATTGAATTGTAAATCGGGGTTAAATTAGAATGATTGTGTATACGTTAAACCGATGTAGTTATAATAAATCTCTTCTGGGTTATCTGTTATGCTGGATTAAATTATACCGATTTATCTTAAACTGGCCTGTGATATTGTTCTGATTGTACTCAGCTTACCTTGCTTGAAATAAACAGATTCGATTATACTTGAACGAACTTGCTCAAACTTTGCTGATTTGGGTTAATAGCTCTGTGTGTTCTTGTTTAACTTGATTTGATCTGGTTTAAACTGGAATGATTTGGCTTAACTTGGCTGATATGTATTATTTATATGACTTTAACTGCTATGGTTTATCTTGGACTAATCTTATTAAAACATGACTGATATTGTCCATATACTAATTTGAATTTTACATATAACAAATCTTTTCAAACTGTACTGATATGTATTATTGGCACTGTGTGGTATTGTTTGAAATGGACGGTTTTGGTTTTAAATTTTAACTGTGATATAGTTTTAAAACTGATCTGAATCAATTGTATATTGTGATCTTTAATATGCTGAACTGATCTGGTTAAAACTGTACTATTCCTAATCAAACTGAACTGACTTGGCCTGTGCTCTGCTGATCTCTTGTTTGAGAAGGAGAATTATATTGTTTAGTTTGAATTGATATTACTTATCACTCTGTATGGGGACCATTTCAGTCTACACCGCACTCTTTCTGCTATAAGGATGACAACGTGATAAAATCGATATTGAGACCTACTTAATCTGGGCTCTTGTGATTTAATATTTACAGATCAAAAATTAATCTATTTTATAACCAACACTATATTAAAATAATGTTTAAGAATAGCGTATATAAATATAAGGTTTATAAATGTTATTTTCTATTATTTTATAGAAGCCGTTTTACGAAATTTCTAGGGAATTACCTCTCTTTATCAATATATTAGAGAACAATTCAAATAAATGATTGCCCACTGCACCATATATCGAAAAATTACTAACTAAACGTTATCGTAAAGATAGAGGCTGCCTGGCCGGCATTCATAGTTCTTCAAATTAAAGATACTTCGGCCAGTAAATCTTTTTTATTGTCTTGAAGTTTCGACAAAATATTTTTAATGGTTTGCCAAATGTTTTAATTTTTGTTCGCTCCTGACAAGGACAAAATATTTTTGTCGAAACGTCGAGACAATAAAAAAGATTTACTGGCCGAAGTATCTTTAATTTGAAGATTTAACTAAACGTTGTTATTTTTAATTATACAGAAATTCTTCAATATTGTTTATTGAATTATTGATAAAATTCAAACTCGTATACGTGTTTCGGGCTGTTGGGCATCGTCAGCCTTGTGCAGGCAGCACGTTGAAGAGCCACCGCGTCTTTATACTTCAAGTATAAGTGAATATATTTAAACATCTTTCCTTTCAATCTATTGTTAAAGAATATCCATATATTAGGCGTCACATTCACTGTTTCTCTTTAATTCTATAATTCATGCTAAAACATGCTTTGAAATAGATGCTCTCTTCCATTAATTTACCATTTAGATGCAATTCTTCTCTACTTTTAAACTATTTAAAACATACAAACCGAAAATCAAAAAGCAAAAAATGAACATTAGTAAAAATAAGAACATCGGGGGATTCCATTTGTTTCTGAAGGAAACAATACAAGATTCAAGACATTTGTTGTTAGAGTGCTCAATTTTCAGGAAAAACAGAAAGCAGGAATTTAGCCACATTGAAGATTTGTATAAATTTTTAAACACAAACCAATACAAAAATTTCAAAAAAAAAATAGTAGATATATTTCAGACTATCATTTTTAGTAGGAAGTGATTATATTTGGGGAAAAAATACTGCGCTGAATATTTTCTTACATACCGATGTGGCAAGTTATTGCCTCCCATTTAACATTCTATATTTGCAAAATTCTTTGAAAGACAAAAACATTTCGAATGTATATAATAGAAGAGTATAGTAACGGGATTTTGTATATAAATTCTTTTCTATATTAGTAAAAAACTAATAGAATATATATATTGCGTATGATATTGTTTTTTACAGCACAATACAACAATGTTGGCAACTAATAGAATAATAATAGACAATGAGAACATAGCTCACATGTATATTAATCTCTTTCAACAAAGACAATTTTCTTTAAAAGCCTCTTAAAATATGAGAAGAAATACTTTTTGTTGTTGTTGTTGCTTATTCCTCAAGTCCTTTAAACGATCTCCATTAAGTCCCATTGTCTCAGCTTAATACTTTTTTATATATGAGTTATGCGGAGATGGAATTCAAAATTCCCATAGTTCTTCACTTTCCTCGGCTAAGAGTGAATCGGCAGTTCAATGTGTCTATCAACGTGTAGAGTCCAAGATTTACAAACCGTTTTTTTTTAATTAGTCGATTATAGGTTTTCTACTTGTACTACAAAAGTTCTACTGTTCAGAATAAAAGTTAAAATCTTTTTAAAAATCTAAATGGAATATGACCCAATGTGGTTGTTATGACTCTAATATAAAAGACAGTGTGCATATTTTATTACTTATTTATTGATATTCTACTTTTTTTCTTTGAACTCCGGGCGAGTTTATATAAGATTTTTTGTCGTAGAGACACAGCCTGCACCACGCTGACCAGAGCCAAAAGCCCGAAACGCGTTGGTGGTTGGCTTTATCAAGAAAATGGGTTGGCCAAATATCAGGGAACAGGCTAAATGAACGTTTAGTTGATTTCTGTTTCACTAGATGGAGCTCTGCCATTTAAAAAGCTCATGTAAGCGTGGCCAGGATATGCCTTTTTTATATTTTAATACCAACACCTGATTTTTTTAAATGATTTTTTATAATTATTATTTCACATAAGATAAATGTCTTGAGGCTTTGATGTTGTATGTGTCAAGTTTTAATTTATCTGTTTCTCTGTCACAATATGTAAAGATCACTATAAATTATTCACGTAATTTAGTATTAGAGAAATCCATCAATGTAAATGTATCAAAATAATTCTAGAGTTTCGAAAGTGCTCATGCAAATATTGAAATCGATAGAAGGTACATTTTAATTACAAAAGACACATTTGGGATTTTAGACATGATACTTTGAGCGAGAATCTATAAACACACAACACACACACGATCACTCTCTATAGTACTTTAAAGTGAAACTGAGTCGCATATCAAAATTCTCCTAATGAAATAAAATACTACAAATTGTTCATGTAGAAGGTAAAAATATAATCATTTTGCAATTTTGATTTACATTTGTCATAATGCCAAATATTTAAAGACATGCAATAATAAAATCTTTTTTTTTTCCTAACACACTCTTCCTTACTATATCTATGCACTTAAAATTCGATTTATTTTACGGATACAAAAACACCTCTGAAATTCCTCTTTTCCAATCTTAATAGCGTAACATGCTTTGTATTTATTTATGTAAAAATTTATTTATTCTTTGATTTTTCTTCATAGTTAGGCAGTTGGCAACACTGTACTTTCTTTCTTTTTGTAATTTTGCATAAGTTTGTTTATATATTTCGATTAGCTTTGTTGTAATTGAATTAAATATTAAAACACAAAGTATTGTGACTGTCCCTTATTTCTAAATAGGAAACGTTACGTATAGTATTCTTCGCATTCTCTTTTATTTCAGTTTGTGAGTTTATAGGCGAGCTTATAAGTTAAGAAAAAAAAACATGGGCGCACGTGCGTCTGTTTGATAATTTTTTCAAGATGATAAATTATGTCATTATTGCAAATATTTTACGTGATCCAGTCTTAGTTATGAAAATTGGTGTTTAAACAGGAATTTCAGGGACAACCTGTGAACACTGAGTTTTTTTGCAGATTCTAATACATCAGCTTGATCTATTGATCAAAATTTTAAAAATACAGATTGCTATAAAAAAATAAACAATTTTGTCCTTTTGAAATGGATATATATATTTGAAGGGTCTGGTTCAATAGTGCTGAACTCTTCCAGAGGTATTGTCAGTTCACCACTACTAAGCCACACCGTCTAAATATATTTGTCAATCGCAGTGGAACCTGAAGGAAATTGTCTTAAAATGCAACGTAAGATTCTAATTTTGATCCATTTTTAAATAATTTAAAGTTTGAAATATTATTTCGTGTGTTATAGCCTACCCTTGAGGGTGGTCTCTTCATCAGAGACACTCGTGATATCATACTAAATACAGAGTATTTAAAGGACAGATCAGGGTTTAGGCATGTTTTTTAGGCCCTGGTCTTTTTCCTATGAAATTACAGTATTATATTGTAATATATCAGAGTAAAATGATATTTTTTCACATATATCTACAATAAGCAATCTCTTTAAAAAAATGCTTTAAAACATTTAATACATTATGTCATCTATCTCAATAACGAAGATATCTTTAGAAATTTTGTTCTTGAGTTTTCTGAATCATACTGTTTTTTTTAATACCACCGACAAAAATTGGAAACGATTCAAATAGTTAAATAGCGTGAATATCACCAAGTTGTCTTCATAAAATTGAAACTTTGGCCAAATATGACAGCCGTTAATTGATCACAAGATAATAAATATTTTAATAACATTGTAAATATTTCAACGAACCAATATGGTCAATAACGCAACTGAATAAAGGTACTTTGTCACTGTGTTCTGTTCTCAGGATACCAGTAGACTTGTGTATTTTTTTAGCTAATTGCAAATCTCCTGGAGGCAAAAAGCAATGACTGGCGGGCTGACGTGAAAATATTTTACCCTCATTTTATTTCTATCTTCTGTGAAAATCGATCCTTTAGGTGTATGTTTAAGTGTTTTTCTATGCCTGTCTATCAGTTAAAGGCGATCACGCCCCATATTAACAACAATAGCCAAGATATTTATGCACTGACAGCAAGAAGATCATTGCTTGACCGACGTGTTATTAGATTTCTTTGTTTTCGGGCATTTTAATCAATATTGGAATAATAACTTGTGTATAAAATTTCATTGATAAAGGTTCAATAAAATTTGAGATAAATGAAAAAAAACCTATTTCTTTAAATTTGCGGGCCAGTGTACCAGGTCTATTAGTATGAAACGCGAAAATTTTCAGTGAATTCAAAAGTTCACCAATTCCATACAACAAAAGATTTTTTATTCAAAGTAACTGCCCTGATTAGCTATACACTCGGACCACTTTTCAGGCAATTTTCGAATTCCTTGTCTGAAAATTTCTATTCCTTTTGAGTCGAACCAGTCAACAAGTCATTTTCGGAGTATGTCTGAGTTCGAAAATTCCTGGTTTTTTAGGGCGTGTCCTAAAGATGTGAAAAGGTGGTAGTCCGACGGCGCTAAGTCTGGTGAGTACGGCGGGTGGGGTTAGAGTTCCCAGCCCAAGTCTTTTATGGTGTTTTTGACCACCGTAACGTTGTGGGCTGGAGCGTTGTCATACTGCAGTATCAGGTCGTTGTGCTTTTCACGCCATTCCGGTCTTTTTTCATTCAACGCCTCTCTCAAACTGTGCATTTGTTGTTCGTAGCGACTAGTATTGACCATTTTGCCAGGTTTCAGGAGCTCGAAATATACTACGCAGGTCTGGTTCCACCATATGCAAAGCATTGCCTTTTTTCCGAAGCGATTGGGCCTAGGCGTCTGTTTTGGAAATTGGCCGGGCAGGCCCCACGACTTTTGGCGCGTAGGATTGCTGAAGTGGATCCATTTCTCATCAGAAGTTACGATTCGGTGCAAAAATGACTTCTTTTCATGCCTGGCGAGCAGCCCTTCGCAGGTTACCAGACGCCGTTATTGCTGCCTTTCGCTCAACTCGTGGGGGACCCATCTGGAAAGCTTTTGGGTCATTCCGAGGCTGTTTAAACGTAGAGAAACAGCACCTTGAGACACCTGGAGCTGTTTTGCGAGTTTCTCCTGCATTTGGATACTGTCCTCATCCAACAAAGCTTGCAGTTCAGCGTCCTTGAACTTTTGGGGCGGTTTTCCATGTGGTTCATTATCAAGTTCAAAATCGCCACTTTGGAATTTTTTAAACCACCTGTAACACTGCGATTTGCTCAGAGCGTGGTCGCCGTGAACTTCCTCGAGCATTCGGTGGGCTTCAGTGGCACTTTTCTTCCAGTTGAAGGCGAACAACAAAACTTCCCGCAAATGGGCACTTTTTGGCTCGGAAATCGCCATTTTCCACGGGCTCCAGAAATTTTTCACGATTTGAATTTTTCTAAAACTGCACGCATGCTGATGCCACGTGATTCAAAGAACAAAATGCCTACAACAGCGCCACCGTCGGCTCAAATAAAGTTGCACAGCGCCCTCTGGCGCCCATTTTCGCGTTTCATACTAATAGACCTGGTATATAGTTTCAAATACAGTTAAACCTTTTTCGAACGCTCTTGTTTATAATGAAGAGAAAATTGCATTCCCTTTAACAAGTTAATTTCTTTTTGATCTTTTGGTTTTCTTAAAATATAAGCGCAAAAATTTATCTAACAAGATAATTTGGAGGTGGGCAGGCGCGCTGTCCCAGATTTTTTGCTTATATATATTTGATGTGATTAAGGTTAAGTAAGTTTGGGTTATACTAGGTCCGAAGTGACCGTGACATCAATATGTAATCAAAGTAATCTGAGGTAGAATTTGACGAACTCTCGAAACCTCTATTTAAAAAAAAATTGTGTCCGAAATCAAAATGGTTCACTTAATGATAAAGACGCCCAATTCATTTAACTGTAATGTCATTTTGTTCCCCGAAATGGCAGAGGTTTTCTTCTCTAAAAATCAGAAAGCTAAAAAAAGAAGCCACTGTTTCAACGAAGAATAAAATTACCACGACGGGAAAAGGCCACAGACCGTTGTTTCCGTCCCGGGAACTTTTAAATTTTATTTCGCCCAAAATTAGTTGTTGTAAAAATGAAAATTTGAAGGTAATTTGATAATATTCCTGGAAACACTTTATAAATAACACGCTACGACGGTCTCGTCTGATTCTTTTTCTCTTTTAAAGCATTTATTTCAATCCAAATACAGTTGAACATTGTTTAACAACACACTTGTTATGCACTTTTATGGTAACTTTTAAAATGGCCCTAGCTAAAAATGCGCCATTTTAAAATTTCAAACTTGTTAATTCATAATAATATGTTTCTTCAAGAATATATAGCTTATAAACTTTTCTCGCATGAAAATAATTCGCAAGAGTCAGTTCAACTTAATTTATTAAAAGGGGTAAAGGAGGCAATTGGAATGAAGGTTCTTTATAGATTTCAAGATGAGTCTAAAGCATTCATTTTTAAAATAAATTCCCTTTAATATTAAAACAATTTACTTTTAACAACTCTTAAACTCGAATTAACTCGGTATCAAGATATTGATCCATTGTTTTTTCGTCTTTTTGTGTATAATTATTTATTTACTAATTATGTGCAAAATATAGCATTACCCTTCACACAAGCAACAGGAAATTTTGACGAATAATTAAACCTGAAATATATGTCAATGTAATAAAAATCGATCTATTCGTTTACACCGCTAAAATTTATAATTAGAGAATAGGGAGATCAAGCGTCAAATCCCTATAATACAAATATATATATGACCTACAAATGTAATCTAAAACTAAATTTTGTTTTCAAAAAGTTAAAATTAAATTAATTAAAATTAATATATTTTTTATATGCACTAACAAAGGAGTAAATTTCGAGATTCCAATATGTGTTTGTTTATTTAATACCTTGATTTAATTCCCTGGCGTAACCACTGAGTCAACAAATTGCACTCGCTTTACTATCTCATCGCTGGTTAAGGACATAGGACAGTAGAGAATCAACCGTAGATAGTTATACATGCGATAAAGAAATTCTAAAATGCCCAAACCATTAAGAAATATCTCCAGTGCTAGCTTTATCAGCAAAACCCGATTACCTAGGTTAGGGGTCGGCAAACTTTGTAGTTGGAAGAATAAAAAAAATTACAATTTACAAAATTTCAAAGTTTTTTTAAGAGCCACCCAATAAAGAGCCTTCACATTTTTCTTAACCTAATCTCCAGGGACCCACTGTCGCCCATTTCAAAGTAGAAAACTTAACACCAAGTTTTGTCGATCTCTAAAAAACGTCGTATACATCGGCAAAAGTTAACTTCGTGTTAGGTGTTCTACTTTGAAAAGATCGAAAATGAGTCGTCGAAATATCGTAAGATTTGACGGTTGATCGGCTTATATTTCTATTTGATCCGAAGCTTCCAACCTATATAAATAATAATCTCCCACCGTTTGATTGTTTTATATAACTAAATTCCTCTATGGGATCGAAAATGGCATGTGAATTCCCTTATATATAAACTCGATGTCATACATACACGGGATAATAACATTTTTTCGGTTTTTTTTTTATTTCACGATTATAACATTCCCCGTTTCCTGTTTATTTGTTTTCACTTATCCTTTGTTTTTCTATCAACTAGCTAATGTATATAATTATATTTTACACGTTAATTAAATAATGCTCTCTTAGACTATTTATAAAGTCAACGAATATTTTTATACATGTTTCAGCCAATTGCGACTTTTTTTAAATAGAATAATAAAATGTCTATTTTAAAACTTAAATGCTTCGCTTAAAGAGAATACAAAATATTAATTCAAGCTATAAATAGCACTATTTACAAAAGATTTACTAGAAATAATTTTGTGCAATATTTTATGTATAAAGAACAAAACAATTATGAAAATAAAAGAAATGCCTCTCTCTTTTTTTTTTCAGATTAAAGTTGCTGATGACTTAAGCTATCTGTCGGAGTAAAAATTAACTATTCGTTATTTTTAATATTGCAGAGGGGGTCGGTGGAAGGCTGGTTTAAACCGTTAGGGTTTTCGACCACTAGGACCCGGGTTCGATTCCCGCATTGGACACTTTTTTCTGTTAAAAAAAAAATGCTCCAATGGCCCCGATTCTTGCAAAAGTCCAACCCCACCAGCGAGTGCAAGTAACCAAACGGGGCTCTGGCATTTGTAAGTGCAAAGTCAACCTGCTTTTCACATGTGTAGACATGTGGTGCGCTTACAGTAAAAGCAGTCGCTAACTACCCACCATTATTATCATGGCCTGTACCACGTGTACTAGGGATAAGCAAAAATATATATATATTGCAGAAACACATTCAGGCTGTTGGTCTGCTCAATGGTAGTTGCACCACCTTGACGAGAACCAACTGACTCAAACGTTTACATAGTTGGCTTTACTTGATTTATCAGGAAAGGGTACTTGGATAATATTCAGGAAATTTTGAAAATTCAACGATTTTCAGTTGATTTTTATTCCGAAAGATGGCGCAAATTATCAGAAACTTTCATTTGCGCGATTGTGAAATGTTCTTTTCTTAATTTATCAACCTCATCCCAATACATTTTCAGTTTTGTACTATTTTAAAAGTAAATACAATGAAGTTATTGTGTTCAATAAAAGGCAGTATTTATGAAACGGAGTAGCTACAATAACAATAGAATTATCAATTGAGTCCGGAAGTCACTAATTAAATGACTAATATAGAATTAACTTCATAAATTCTATATAATTGTGAAAACAACTAATATGTAATTTTTCTTCAAGTAATTGAAAATAAAAGCTACTTGGTAGTAAATAATTATATTTTTACCACGACTGCATCTTCAATCCTTTATCTTATTAACCCTTTATCTAACAACAAACAAATTATTCATCAAATATATATATAAATATATATAATATTTTATTTTTTCTTTCATTTTTTCATATACTCGTATATATATATATATATATAGTACCGTTATGAGAATTTCAAGATTTATAAAATTTGCTATTTAGTTTAAACATGTGAGGTTTTTTTTTTAATTTTTTGTAATAAATAATTAGTTGGAATATAGTAGTATACAGAATTAGCTTGCTGTTCTGACTCAAAATTAATTCAAAATCTGTAGTTCCTAATATTTTACTTTTCCCCTTTTTTCAAAAAAAAAATTACTATTAATATATATATATATAAATACAAGGTATGTCCCATAAGTTCCCGGACTGGGTCCATAAAAAAAAAGGTAAGATTTTTAAAAAAATTTTTTATTAAAACTTTTCAAAGTTACCCCTTTGCTTCAACGCACCAGCGCCATCGTTTCTCCCAATTGTCGAAACAGTTTTTATAAGCCTCTTTTGGAATGCTCTTCAATGCTAACGGCGATTTTTCTATTATGTCATCCCTGGTGTCAAAATGTCTTCCTTTTAGAACTGCTTTAAGTTTGGGGAACAGGAAAAAGTCATTCGGTGCGATGTCTGGGAAATAGGGTGGTTGAAGTAGGATTTGTGTCCCGTTTTTCGCCAAAAAGCTAGTCATCAAGTGCGTTGTGTGAGGGCGAGCATTGTCATGGTGTAGGATCCAGCCACCATTAGTCCATTTTTCTGTCCTTTTTTTTCGAATCGCTTCCCTTAGACGGCAAAGAATGCCCAAATACATTTCCTTAATAACTGTTTGGCCTGCAAGAAGATACTCGTGATGAACAATGCCCTTGTTATCCGAAAAAGCGACCAGCAACACCTTGTTTCTGGATTTTTTTGGGTCTAGGCTCACCCTAACCTCTCCACTCGGCAGTTTGAGGTTTGGTTTCAGGGTCATAGCCATAGACCCATGTCTCGTCGCCTGTGATTATCTTGTCTTTCCATTCTGGATCCGTTCTTGTCATTTCCATCATGTCCTCACAGGTTGCAAGCCGACACAGTTTTTGCTCATTGGTGAGGAATCTTGGGATGAATTTTGCAGGAGTCTTTTTGAGCTTCAAATCTTCGGTTACGATCCTTCCAATCGTTGTTTTAGAGATGCCTGTGTCTTGCTCTAGCTCCAGCAAAGTGGTTCGAGGATTTTCTTTTATCAAATCGGTGATTTTTTGCACATTTTCATCAGTCCTTTGAAATTTTGGGCGTCCTTGACGAGGATCATCTTCAATGGAAATTCTGCCAGCTTTAAATCTAGAATGCCATTCAAAAACAGTTGTTCTCTTTGGGGCGTCATTGGGGAATGCTTTATTAAGCATTTCAAAAGTTTCGGTTGCTGATATTTGAAGTTTCACACAAAATTCTATGCAAATCTTCTGCTTCAATTTTTGTTCCATCGTAAAATCGCCGCAGCGCTAGGTGTGACCTTTAAATAAATTAGAATAACCTTGGCGCGCGCGCAAGTACCGCCTCGATATTGGTACCACCGTGTAGCCAGATATTTTTTCTATAATAAACAGTCAAATTCATTTACATTTTTCATTTATTTATTTTTTTATGGACCCAGTCCGGGAACTTATGGGACATACCTTGTATATATAAGTAGATTATCAATTTTATTGTTCAGTAATAGCATGCTATACTGACGTTATGCTCTCAATTCGACATCAAAATTTTCTTTAACTTTCTTTAAATATTATAAAAACTTTAAAAAATTATCCTTTATATCTATAAAAATGAAATACAAAATCGATATTGTTATCGCGTTGCGCAAAATCTACAGAATCAATCATTATGAAATTTCGCATGTAGGTAGCTGAAGATTTCGTTTAACATATAGGCTATTCAAAAAACTAAAAAGGTTAATGTGATCTTTTTTAAATGTAAACCAAAAAGCGTTAGTTCCAGCCTTTTACCGCTTGACGCAGCACTGGTCGCGACGATAAATGAATTTGATTGGTTAATCATTTTACATGTAGTTTGTTTACACAATGAATGTTAGTTTGTTACACGATGAATGTTTTTAAAAAGTAAAATTATCCAATCGCCGTGAAACTTCAGTAAGTTATTTAATATACTACTGGGAAGGTTCCTGGTTTGAATTTGATTTGAAATAAATATTCGTTGCAATTTTATTTGCAAATTTTCTGTTTTCACCCGCAAGCAACGCCTCTCGCGGTATCTGGTAAAATTACATTTATAAATTGTAAAAATGCTAAAATGTGTTCCAAGTATAATAAATTTAATATTCAATTTGAAGATTTAGTAATATACTATTCCAAAGATGCGCGTTGTAAAAAAACTTGTTATTTCAATATTAATATACACGGCGTGACATTGAAAATGGAACACCAAGAAATAGTGGCCAGAAAGTGATGAAACTCGGCAGACAGAAAGAGACAGGGACGAACAATAAGTGATCTTTATTTCAAAATGATAGTCATAATACAGAGCGAGAACGGCGTCGGCTTAGTAGCAAGTAGGACCACCGCGGACGGCGATGCACGCAGCAACACGTCTAGGTAGATAGTCAATCAGAGTACGGATGGCGTCCTGAGGGATGGCTCTCCATTCCCTCTCAACCATTTGCCACAGTTCGTCTTCTGAACTCGGCTGTGGCAAGGCATGCAAACGGCGTCCAATGATGTTCCAGACGTGCTCGATTGGTGAGTGATCAGGAGAGTACGGTGGCCAGGGAAGCATCTGTACATCTTGCAGAGCTTGTTGGCTAATGCGAGCAGTGGGCGGTCGGGCGTTATCCTGCTGATAAAGGGCATTGGGTACCCCCTGAAGGTAGGGGAGTGTCACCGGTCGCAGCACATCATCAACGTATCGTTGGGCCGTCATAGTGCCCTGAATACAAAGTAAAGGTGACCTGGAATCATACGCGATTGCGCCCCAAACCATGATTCCACGTTGTCGCACGGTGGGGCGTTCCACAATTGCTGCCGGATTGGACCTTTCTCCACGTCGAGGCCACACGCGTACACGGCGACTATCACTGGACAAGCAGAAACGCGACTCATCTGAGAACACGACCCTGTGCCATTCCGTCATCCACGTCGATCTAGCCCGGCACCATTCCAAACGTTGGCGCCTATTCGGTGGGGTCAATGGCAGTCTTCTTAGCGGACGGCATGAGTGCAAGCCATTAGCAACCAATCGACGGGAAATGGTTCTGGTCGAGATGGAATGATCTAGGGTGTCTTGCACATGTTGCAGGATGGCGGTACAAGTAGCTTGTGGGGCCGCCACTGCTTGTCGAAGGATACGCCGATCCACACGTGCTGACGTCACTCTGGTTGCACCGACATTCCTATAAATTGCCACATTTCCTTGTTCCAACCATCTTCTCCACAGTCGGTGCACCGTGGACGCACCAAGGTGTGTATCAGCTGCGATTTGACGTATGACCAACCTGCCCTTTTCAGTCCGATTACCATGCCCCTCGTAAAAGCGTCTGTCTGCTTGAACTGCCTCCGCTACGATGACCTGTCATTCTCTGTTATTACACGTGTCTTTTGACACAAGAACAAAATTTCTACAATGATTTTCCTTGAATAAATAACGACACGAATACTGTCCTTTCTGCAAGTTCCTTCCCTTATATTTTACTCCATGTGCGCACGAGAGCTGCGCATTTTACATCATTTGCATAACTCGGTTAGGCGCGTCTACCCTGAAATTTGCATAATTTTCTGACCACTATTTCTTGGTGTTCCATTTTCAATGTCACGCAGTGTATATATAAAGAAAATATCTTACTTAAAATTCAATAAATGTTTTCAAAATTATTATGTGCTACAAAAATATATTTAAACGCATATAACAATATTTATATACGTTTATAAATATATATATATAGGTGGATTGGATGTTTTCTAGAATCTTTTTAACAAATGTTCGTTAGGCAAACTTTTACTCGGATAAAAACCGGGCGAAGCGGGGAACATATATATATTGTTGCACCAAGTTGCTGCTTTGCAGGGTCGTCGACCTTGGTTTCCTACTTCTTGGTGTTATACACGTTTCCCGAGCGGGTTTCCATATTCAAAACAAATAAGTGAAAGTAAAAGTAAATAAATAAAAGTAAATAAAAATAAATTACCTTCCAACTTTATTGTGTTTATTTATTCGTGGTCTTCCTCGTAGGTCGTGATCCGCCGTCTTCGTCTAAGGCCTCTCTCGCTCCAATAACCAATCAAGATATATGTACAATAAATATTACAAAAGGAATGAAACTATAAAAAGGAGTGATGATAATCTAAATATTCTGTTTTAAATAAATATTAAATATCATAGAATATTTTTAATAAATGTAAGACGCATTAAAATTGATGTAACACTTCCCCCTCTCCAGAGGTTGTCACGTCCTCGTGAATGACCTCATCCATTCTCTCATAATAAGGCTTGATTCTTGAAACATGAACTATCAGAGGGTCTTGGCCCGGATTATCTTTCGGTTCTATTAGATAATTGACGCTAGACATCTTTAATATTCTATATGGACCAAAATATTTTCTCAGAAATTTCTCACACTTTTCTATTTTACTAATTGGTGTCCAAACTGCTACTAATTCTCTTGGTTCGTAGCTTCTTTCCATGTGTTTCTTGTCATAGTTCTTTTTCATTCTTTCTTGAGTCTTCATTGTGTTGTTAATAACTAATTTTCTTGTTCTGTCTTTTTTTGTCTAAGTGATGTTTTATGTATTCATCATAATCATCTTTGCCAATGTCCACCGAGATATTCCTGTCGTCCAAAAGAGACATGGGTTCTCTTCCATACATCAGGAAAAAGGGAGAATATCCTGTGGTTTCCTGAAATGTAGTATTGTAAGCGTGAGTGATGAATGGGAGTATTTCGTTCCAATTCTTCTGATCAGTGTTCACATACATACTGAGCATATTGATCAATGTTCTATTTAACCGCTCTGTCAATCCATTAGTCTGGGGATGATAGCTCGTTGTGAAGCAATGTTTAATCTTGCGCATTTTCATCACCTCTTTCATTAAATTACTGGTAAATTGAGAGCCCCTGTCACTAATAAGATATTGTGGGGCTCCGTGCCGGAGAAAAATATCCTCTACTAGAAATTTAGAAACTTCTTTCACTGTTGCTTCCGAGACTGCTCTTGTTTCTGCATATCTAGTGTAGTAGTCCGTCAGCACGATTATCCATTTTTTCCAGTTTTTCGTAGATGGCAATGGACCAACAAAGTCAATTCTTTCGAAAGGAAAGTTGGCTGGGGGAATGGGCTGTAGTAGTCCAGATGGTAATTGGTTTGAGTCTTTCCTACTTTGGCAAAGGTAACACGTCTTTACAAATTCGGAAACATCTTTCAGCATGGAAGGTCAATAGTATTTATTCTTCAATCGGTAAGTGGTTCTGGCGACGCCCAGATGGCCATTCAGCATATGGTTGTGGTATTCACTCATGATTACCTTTCTTCTCTACTTTGGCACTACCAGCAACCATTCCCTACCTTCAGAATTTGGATTTTTCTTGTAGAGACACCCATTTTCTTCTTTAAAGTTCTGTGTAATTGAGCGCTTGTCTCCACTAAGGTTCTCCTTAATATTCTCAATAAAATCATCCTTTTCGTCTATTATTTGATTCAGAAATAGTCTTTCATAATATTCGTCCCATTCGTTTTCCGGTAAGGGTCCTCTAGATAGACCATCAGCCCCGATTTGTGTATAATTTCGAAATTATATTCCTGAATCTTCAGTGCCCATAGTGCTAATCGGCCGGTCGGATCTTTCAGATTCTTAAGCCAGCATAGTGCATGATGATCAGTTACGATTTTGAAGTGCCTTCCATATAGGTAGGGTCGTAACTTGGCAATTGACCACACAACAGCTAGACATTATTTTTCGGTAGTCGAATAATTTTGTTCAGGTTTGCTCAGTGTTCGACTTAAATATGAGATCACCTTTTCTTCCTCGCCGAACTTTTGGACTAATGTTGCACCCAAGCCGATGTTAGATGCGTCACTATGAGTGTAAGTAGCTGCATTCGGATCAAAGTGCCCTAATATTAGGGAATTTATTAATGCTACTTTAAGGGTTTGAATGCTTTTTCTTGATTTTCTGTCCAGGTAAAAGATACATTCTTTTTTATCAGACTGGTTAATGGATCGGCAATTTTCGAAAAACCTTTGATAAATTTTCTAAAATATGAACACATTCCTAAAAATGATTGAACTTCTTTTATCTTTTTGGGTAGAGGGAAATCTCTAATAGCCTTGATATTATGCTCCGCTGGTTTTATACCATATTGATTAGTTATATGGCCAAGAATCTCCAGTTCTTCGAAAGCAAATTGGCATTTTTTGTTGTTAAATATCAAATTAGCCTCGCGAAAACATCTTGAAACAGCTTCTATTCTTTTGAGATGTGTTGAAAAATCCGAGCTATAAATGATTACGTCATCTAGATAACATAAGCAAATTTGCCATCTAAGATTACCAAGCATATTTTCCATGTTCCTCTCAAATGTAGCAGGGGCATTGCATAGTCCAAAGGGCATTACGTTGAACTCATATAGGCAATGTGCTGTAGTGAAGGCTATCTTTTCTTTATCTTTCTCCTCAACCTCTACTTGCCAATATCCTGATTTAAGGTCAATTGCTGAAAAGTATTTGGATCCTTGAAGTGTGACCAATACTTCATCAATTCTGGGAATTGGGTAAACATCCTTCACTGTTACATCATTCAATTTTCTGTAGTCAACGCAGAATCTGTCCTTACCATCTCGCTTCTTGACCAATATTACGGGGAAGGACCATGGACTCAAGGATGGTCTGATTATGCCGTCTCTGAGCATTTAATCAATTTGCTCTTTTATGATTTCTCGCTCTTTCGCGCTCACCCTATAAGGCTTCTGTTTGATCGGTTACGCGCCTTCTGTATCAATCTGATGTTTCGCTAAGTTGGATCTTCTTAATCCCGACGAAAACAAATCCGCGTACTTTTCCAAAACTTGTTTCAATTGCTCTTTTTCCTTATATGACAAATTTTCGTTTATCTGAAATTGAGGTTCTTTATGCTCCTTTTGTACACTTTCTTCCATAAGATTCACTTCGGCTGGCTGGCTTCCAAAGCACAATGTTGGGTTTTTTAATATTTTTAATGGTCGAAGGTAAGGGTTTATTATCCAGATATATGTTTCCTTATTCGCAACATTTATTAAGCTTCTCGCTAGTCGAAGTCCATTTGTTTGAAACATTTTATGGTTCTCCTCGATGATATATTCGTCATCCTCTGCTTCTACAAATGCCATAATCAATTTAATAGATTCATTAGTGCTGTAAAGACCAGGATATCCTAAAGGATATTTGGTCATCAGTTGGTGATATCTGTCGATCAAAAGATCTAGCCCGAGGGCGCATGCCGGCCATCACCTTCCTCGGAAGAAGCCGCTCCTAACATGGAGGACAGACGCTTCATCAGCCGTTCCTGACATGGATGCAGACGCTGGAGTAGTTGTTGTTGTTGGCTACAGCCTTTGGTTGATTACATGGCGGGCTGGACTCGCCATTTGATTCAGTGTCGTCATTGGGCTTTTGTGGCTTTTTGTAGAGGTACCAGTGCCACCTGATACCCCACCACGCCCTGGTAACAATGTTCTCGAAATTCCTCCCCCAACTCGACTAATATCAAGGAATCCTGCATGGGTGGCCGATGAAAATGTAGATCTTAAAGAAGAGTGGAGAAACCGATGGAGCAATCTTGCCATCGCCAACAAAGACCTGGTGGAGGACCCTAACACCAAACCTCCCGGCTACAACCTACCTAGGAGGACCTGGTCAACCCTCAATAGAATCAGGACCTCTACTGGTAGATGCAACTACCTACTAAATAAGTGGAACATGAGTCCAGACCAGAACTGCGACTGTGGACAAATACAAACAATGCACCATATCCTAAGGGACTGTCCTCGAAGATTCTTCCAGGGAACACTTGGGGATATCCACCGGTGCACAGAGGAGGCCCTGGAGTGGATTCGTCACCTCGACATTCCACTCTAGAGAAACTTGCCAACATTGTTGTATTGTGCTGTAAAAAACAATATCATACGCAATATATATATATAATTTAATAGAAAGTTCTGGTACAATGACATCTTTTGCACTTTTTATTTTCTTCTGTTGATATTTGATTACGCCACGATTTCCTGTCAAGTCATATTTAAATATTTCACGCTGACAATCAATTTTTGCGTTCATTTTCTTAAGAAAATCTCGTCCAAGTAAAAATATTCGCAAATGTGTTCTCATTATCACAAATTGATGTGTAATCGTTTTGTCATCAAATTTTATATTTAAATCAATATTTCCTACGATATCTAATTATTTGCCATCGGGTCCGGAGCACATTTTATCAGGATTTATTATTTCAAGACCTGTATTAAGAGCTGTACTAAGGTCGACCACTGAAAGATCGGCACCTGTATCAATCAAAGCTTCGCAGTACCGATTCTATCCACGTTAATGTTCATTTTATATTTGGGGTCCAACTTTTTAATTCCATTTATGGTCGACTTGCTTTGATTGACGGACTCAGGCGCGATGCTTAGTTTAAATCTTCTAATGCGGCATATCTATTCCTTGTATGGATACTTGAGTACGTGTTATTACTTACGTCAGCGTAGAGCAGAGGTCTCGACTTCTCAGTTCCATTTTCCATTCGGATTTCTTCTTCGACCTTGTCTTGGATAGCTGTTGGATCCTCTTCTAGGATTCTTATAAACTTAACCCTACAATAACGGGCCACGTGCCCTGGCTTGTTACACTTAAAGAATATTGGTCTTCCATCTTCCGTCCTATTTTTGCTCACTTCTTGGCTTTTTATTGTAGGCGTTTCTCTGAAGGTTTGGTTTCGGCACAAAGTTTGAATTATAAGGACGTCTAGGGATAGAGGGCTGGGGAAAGTTGTTTCGATACTGCCTGGGAGTAGGAGGGGAGTCGTTCTTGTAATTATTGGAAACAGGGGCTTGGGGCCTGGAACTGGTCTGGTAGTTTCGTGTGGCAGTCTGCGGCACGTACCTCGATTGTTGTTGGGGTCTAGAATTGCGTGGACCGTTATATAGGTTTCTGGATTTCTCCACACGTTCCCGATACTTCTTTTCAAAAGAATCCATTTTTTTTGCACACGACAAGAAATTCATCGGTCGTTTTAGGAGGGTTCAGGTAGAGCGCGAATGAGTACTCTTTTTTCATTCCTCCAATAACATGTTCAATTTTTGTTTATTCTTCCATTGCGGGGTCAACCTTGTTGCACAACACTAGGATGTCTTCCGCGAACCTGATTGCTGGTTCATTCCAGTGTTGCATTCTGTTGAGCTTCATTTTTAAGTTCTTCTTTATTCGCGTCCAGAGAAAAATCCTGAATGAGGCGGATTTTAATATTTTTCCAACTCGTGAAACAAGCTTTGTGCAAATTTAACTAGGTTTTAGCGCTTCCCGTCATGTTCATGGCGGCATAACGGGCGATTATGTAGTCTGCCCAATGGTAGAGGAAACCAATCTCTTCGAGGGATTCTATCCATAGGCGAGGGTCTTCTGTCCCGTCATATTTCAGAATTTCTATATTGGGGTTCAAAGCAACTGGTTCGAAACCAGCATCTCTACCAATTGTTGCACCAAGTTGCAGCTTTTCAGGGTCGTCGACCTTGGTTTCTGCATTTTGGTGTTATACACGTTTCCCGAGCGGGTTTCCATATTCAAAATAAATAAATGAGTGTAAAAGTAAATAAATAAAAGTAAATAAAAATAAATTACCTTCCAACGTTATTGTGTTTATTTATTCGTGGTCTTCCTCGTAGGTCGTGATCCGCCGTCTTCGTCTAGGGCCTCTCTCGCTCCAATAATCAATCAAGATATATGTACAATAAATATTACAAAAGGAATGAAACTATAAAAAGGAGTGATGATAATCTAAATATTCTGTTTTAAATAAATATTAAATATCATAGAATATTTTGAATAAATGTGAGACGCATTCAAATTGATGTAACAATATATATATATATATATATACATGTGGTAATTTAAGAATCATAAACACCTGTGTAAATACTCACCAACTCTTCTTACACCCCCTACTCTAATATGGACTTTTAATCATTGTATCCTCCTTAAATCAATTTAACTTTGTATGTATTGGTTTTGTGTGTTCAATTAAATACAGAGGGACATCTAGGGGGAATGTAGAGACCAAACTTAACTTACCCGCAGCC
>CP092873.1:60245518-60337038 GCA_030710605.1 Cordylochernes scorpioides | reverse complement strand
GTTTATTTATTCGTGGTCTTCCTCGTAGGTCGTGATCCGCCGTCTTCGTCTAGGGCCTCTCTCGCTCCAATAACCAATCAAGATATATGTACAATAAATATTACAAAAGGAATGAAACTATAAAAAGGAGTGATGATAATCTAAATATTCTGTTTTAAATAAATATTAAATATCATAGAATATTTTGAATAAATGTGAGACGCATTCAAATTGATGTAACAATATATATATATATATATACACATGTGGTAATTTAAGAATCATAAACACCTGTGTAAATACTCACCAACTCTTCTTACACCCCCTACTCTAATATGGACTTTTAATCATTGTATCCTCCTTAAATCAATTTAACTTTGTATGTATTGGTTTTGTGTGTTCAATTAAATACAGAGGGACATCTAGGGGGAATGTAGAGACCAAACTTAACTTACCCGCAGCCAATGAGGTCAATCGCCCGGACACCGCGGCACCAGACGTCCGATGACGTAAAAGGGCTTACCCGCAGCCAATGAGGTCAATCGCCCCGACACCGCGGCGCCAGACGTCCGATGACGTAACGCTTGAGCATATAAAAGAGCTTGCCCCGCAGCCAATGGGAGTTAGTTCAGCAGATGCAAGATAGCAGACAGCAGCAGCAGACAGATCGTTAGTAAGTGGCCCGCCGGCCGCAACTTGGTCTCTGCGTTCTTTCTCTCTGATGCCTCGGATTCCCCTTTGAGTCGTCTCTGTGTGCTTTACCACTCACCACCATCACGACTGCGCAATCATCATCTTTTCCCACGACTCAATACAACAAACCAGATCACCGAAATACCACATATATATACTAGCCGAATGACCCGGGCAACGCCCGTGTTTTACCCGATTGAATGTTTTGTTTCAAATACTATTTGTTACAATTATAAATTGGCGCCTTAAATAATTGCATATGTTAGATAATAACTATAGCCTATGTTCTTTATCTGTCTATGTACTGTTGGCTTCCGTAGGCGTCTCTTACTGGGAAAAAGAAAGAGAGGATTCCATTTGGTTATTATCTAATATATGCATTTATTTAGGGAGCGACCCGCTCCAACACAATAGTTACAAAGACGAAATAGCGAGTGGGGGGAGGGCATAATGGGGGGGTGCAAAGGTGGCGTGATCGTAGCCAACCAATAGGAGGGCGCCATTCCAAAAAAAAAAAAAGCAAACGGTGACAGAGGTGAATGATTAAGAGATGAAGAATTGATGACGCTCGTAACTGTATATAGAATGTTTGTCGGCTATGCACGCCCTCAATATGTAACTAATCTCGCTGAAATTTGAACAGGACAGATAGTTAAATCTGGAAGAGTTTTTTGTTGCACTTTTAACCAAGAAATATTTTAATGAACCACGTACTGAGCAACAATATTTTTTTAGTCAGAAATAATGATGACAATTTTGCTGTATCATGCTTGATTGACATAAACAAAATTCTTTAGGGGAATATTCACTAAAGCAGTCCACGGGTGAACCAGATAAGAATTTTTACTAGGCAGGAACAAATTTCTACCAGCGAAACATTCACTCGAGCAAAAGACACACGAAGCCAGGTTATCTATATACAACGTGTGAACAGTAATTTCCAGGAATGAGACTGGATCACGTAAATTATTCAAAATAATGAAATAATTTTATAAGGACCTTATAGATAAAACATTTATCAACACGTAGAAATAAAATTTGATCACATAGACGCACGCGCTCAAGTTTTATCGAATTTATAAGCTCAAGTATATCAGAACATTTTCGAATTTCAGTATGGACTATATTGAAAAACAGCGAGTCTGCATAGGGTTTTGCTTTAAATTAGGGAAAACAGCTTCCGAATCATTTAAAATCTTGAAGCAGGCTTTTAAAGAAGATGCCCTATCACAATCAAGGACATTTGAATGGTTCGGACGATTAAAAGCTGGTCGAATAAGCAAGAGAAAGCAAGGATGCTCAAATCGAAGCTTAAGTGTCTTCTTATCACTTTATTTGATGTAAAGCAAGCATGTCAAACTCAAATCCTAACACGGGCCAAATAAAAAAGTAATAAGATTATGTGGGCCGCAAAAAAAGAAAACAAGTAATTAAATTTTCAAGTAACATTTATGTAGGTTTATTTAAAAAAATACTAATTAGAAAAAAGAAAGTAAAGTTAATATTTTCTCCCTGATATTTGGCATCTCTTTTCTGCTACCATCTTTCCTACTTCGGGGGAAATCTTGTTCGCAGTGATTAATTTTAAAACTGACCCAAGGTGAACGTCAGTAATTCTCGATCTGATTGGAGACTTATTTCCTTTCATAAGTGAAATTAACTGCTCGCACCGATAAGTACTCCCAAACATGGACATAATTTCATATGCTAATTTTCGAGTGTTTTCAAATCTGGCTGGCAAATATTTGTAAAATTCAGAAACGCCAACTTCAATGAATTTTGCCTTTAAATCTGAATCGCACTGGATATCTATTACCTCCATTTGCATATGATTAGGTACTGATTCTATATTTATCGAGAAAATCGAAGAAAACTAAGTAAACTTGCCTTCCAAATATTTGAAATCAGAAAACCTTGTTTCAAATTTATTTCTAAGACTTAAAATTTTTTCCGCATATTTTTGATACGATGCAGTTTCACCTAAACTTGATTTGTACATGTTGCATGTCGAAAAGTGCATTAAATCTTCGTTTTTCAACTGCTTTTCCCAAAGAACTAACTTACATTTGAATGCATTAACTAGGTCACACATCTTGGTAATGATCTGATCCTTTCCTTGCAGTTTCAAATTTAAATCCGACAAGTGTTTTGTTATGTCAACCATGAAGGAAAAATCTTGCAACCATACTTGATCAGAAAACAAAGTGATGTCTTGATTCTTGGTTATTAAAAACTGACATATTTCTTCTTTCAAGTCCCAAAATTGTTTGAGAACCTTGGAGCATGATAGCCAACGTACCTCGGTATAGTATGATAAACCTGAATATTCGCTTTCTAATTCAGTTAAGAACAGAGAGAACTGTCGCTGATTCAAACCTCGAGATCTTATAATTTGATGAATTTTTTTATAGGTGTCAACACATTTTCCATTTTTATTACCTTCGTACATAATACTTCTGATGTATAATGCAATGCGTATGATGAATATTGGAACCATCAGAAATTTCACTTAGTTTTTTTCGCAGTAATGCTACGAAACCGTTGGTTTTTCCAGTCATTGAAGGAGCTCCATCTGTTGCTACAGGAGTCAATTTTGATTGAGGTAAATTGTATTTTTGCAGAAGATCATAAACGCAATTAAATATATCTTCTCCTGTAGTAGTGCCATGCATCGGTACTAGTTCCAATAATTCCTCAAAAATGTTGAAATCCGTGTCGCAAGCTCGAAAAAAAAACAGCTAACTGAGCTACGCCCCCAATGTCCGTACTCTCATCACAGGCAATGGAAAATGCTTCGAAACAAGATGATTGTTCTTTTATCTGATCATTTAAAAATTTCTGGCCATATCAGTAACTCTTTCCACAACGGTATTTCGAGACAAAGATATTGCTTGAAACGTCTTCACACTTCCAGGACAAACAATTTCTGCAGCTTTAATTGAACATTCCTTGATGAAATCACCTTCAGTAAAAGGTTTTGAGTGTTTAGCTATCATCTCCGATAAAACGTAGCTTGCATGCACCGCCGCTTCACTCTCTTGTGATACTTTAGTAAACATAAACTGTTGTTTTTTCATTCCCAACTTGAACTCTTTTAACTTTTCTTGTCTCATTAAACCTTCGTAGGTATCATATTGTCGCGTGTTGACCCTACCGGTTCTTTGCGACAACGCGCTTCTTCCCTTCGTGGTTCACCTACTTAGGCTCCCGTTGCTCTTCCCTGCGGCTTTTCCCCGCAGGCCACCCAAAGACGTCCTGAGCTCCACCTCTCTAGTGCAAACTCCCTTCTTCTGGCAGTATCTCTCGGCCTTACCACTGGTGGGGGGACACGAGAGACTTACCAGAAGAGTAGTAGCAGCAGCAGTAGCCTGGCGATGATGGCAGTGGCGAGAGTAACGACAGGAGGCGGCACGGAGACTTGAAGCACTTCTTTTTTTGTCATCTATTACTAAACATTTCATCTAAATAAAATAACAGACAATGTGTATTTACATTACCCTACATCCTGGGGCCAACACAAAAGCGTATTTACAGCCAACCTCCCCAGGAAACGGGACCACATCAGTCGGCGACTCCCACATCGGCCAGCAAGGGAATCCGGCGAAAGCGCCATCTATTGGCGGAGATTGCAACCGTTTAGAGGCCTTGCACGTAACAATATTTTGATTTATGTTGTTCATAATGATGTTTAATGTTATATAATTTTGGTACACTAATAGCATTATTACATATCAAGCAGATGATTTTATCTTTTACTTCAGAGCAAAAATACTCTAATTCCCACTTTTCTTCAAAATTCCTATGTTCGTCAGCAATATTTCGTTTAGTTTTACTGCCACTTGGTTTTGATGAAGACATATTGAATACAAAGGTCTGAAAAAAAAATAGTAATCGCTAACACAAAATAATAAAACGTTTTAATTAATATTTTAATTTTTTTTATTAATATTTTTTAACTTACCAGACACAGAATAACTGCACAAATTATTGAACGTAACTTAATTTTTTTTTCTAGTACTCCGAAAGAATATTTTCTTTAAACTTTAAGGCACACAATACTTATGGCGATGTACATACATTATGTATGTAGGTATAATATTATCAAAACTAACGACTTATGTATGGAGACCAGTGGTTCGTTATTAATAAATGAATTATGTATAATTACAATTTTAAAAAATTAGGATACAAATTTATTCGTTGTGGGCCGCATGAGGCCCGCGGGCCGCGAGTTTGACATGCTTGCTCCAACTCTTCAATCGAAAATTAACAACAGAGGGAGGCCAAAATACTAGTATGTTCCACTCATATTTTTTGTGCAGATTTTTTAAGCAAATTATACTTTTTTTAAATCTTCTTCCATTTGATTTTTTTTATTCAGTTGTTCTATGCTTTCAATTTTTTTTTTCGACTTCACTGAATTTAATGCATTTTTTCCCACATTTAAGATTATTTCTATGCATTTTTGATTTTGGACCTACATTTTAGTCATAAGTCAAGCTTTTTAGTCGAGCGTATTTCAATACACTATTTTTCAAATCAATACTCCTTTTTTGATTAAGTTCATCGGAAAATTTATAATATCAAGGGCCGAGTTTCTTAATTTTTCTACATTCTCAGCCCTTGATGTTTTATATTTTTCGATTTACCGTTTTTTTTTAAATAATGTTTTGTGTTTGTAGGTATGTCAAGCCATCGGAAAAGCAATCTTTCTCAGCATTCTAATAACTCTAGGATTCAGCGTGCTTACAGACGACAGAAAATAGAGGGCAGAATATTAGAAGATTAGGTGAAGAGGCAGAGCGTCAAGCCACTCTGCGGTCGCTAGAGACACCTGATCACACCCATTCTCGATTACAGGCGCATTCAGAGAGATATTCTTCTACTCGGAGGAATACTAGAACAAATATTTTTAAAGAAGTGTTTGGTCTTCTATCGAAAATGCAGGTTTTAATTATTCTGTTGCTGTCGAATACTTTAAGCACCCATTAATTTCTCTTGGGGTGATGGACACTACATGCAGGTTTAATGGAGCCTTTAGATAGAAAGATGAGTCTTCTGGAATGTGCTGTTCAAACGGGAAAGTAAGTTTGCCATTAATTGACCTACCTTCCGAGACACTTCGTAGCCTCTTATCTAGTGAGAATTATAATTCAGTCCATTTTTGCGTAATATTCGAAAATATAATTCCTGCTTCCAAATGACATCATTTGGAGCTGAAAACCTAACCCACTCTGTTACTTTTTCAACCACATTTTCTATCCAAGGCCAGGTCTACCACAGGTTAGGTTTTTTATGCCATCTGAGAACCAGGCAAGTAGATTTATTCAGATCTATTTCATGGGCAATGATAATGATGATGAAATTCAGACTGATCAAAGATGTCAGCAAATATAGGGAATACGTCGTTATATTGTACAGGGTTTGCAGCGCATGTTGCACCAGCACACTCTACTGGTTCAACAGTTTAAAACTGCACTTGAAAATCTCCCCAGTGACGCATATAGAGTTGTTATAAATGCACATCGGACACCACCCCCTGGTCAACATCCTAGACGGTATAATGCTCCTACAGCTAATGAGGTTGCAGTTGTCTTAGCTGGTAATCAGTTTGGCTCACTTGACATTGTTTTACGTCAGCCAGATAATGTACTTCAACATGTTAGCGACACACATCGTTTTTATGATGACCTTCAATATCCTTTGATTTTCTGGAAAGGCCAAGAAGGATGTTATTTTCATATTCCTCAGATCGACCCAAACACTAGACAGCCTTTGTCAAGTAAAGTATCTTCTATGGATTTTTATGGCTATTTTATTATGGTTCGACGAAATAGTCTAAATGTCATTGTTCAATTTGGCCAGCTCTTTCATCAATTCCTGGTCGATATGTATTTCCAAGGTAGAAAGTGAACGTTTGCGCCAGAGAAACATGCGTGCAGAGAGTTATATTCATTTGCGCGATGCCCTGTCAACTGATTCAAATATTGACCCTAATAGCTTGGGTCAAAGGGTCATTTTACCATCAAGTTTTGTCAATAGTCCCAGGTATTTGGCAGAATATACGCAGGATGCTTTTTGTTATGTTCGGAAATTTGGGCGTCCAGATCTTTTATTACTTTTACGAGTAACCCCTCTTGAGAAGAGATATCTGCACCGTTGCTACCAGAACAAAACAGCTGTATAGGCATGATATCACAGCTCGGGTTTTTCGGCCAAAATTACTTAAATTTATTGGGGCTCTAACAAAAGGACACTTGTATGGAGCAACAGTTGCGTGGATGTATTCTGTTGAATGGCAGAAAAGGGGACTACCTCATGCGCACATATTAGTTTGGCTAGCGAATAGGCTCCGTCCCAATCAGATAGACACTGTTATATATGCTGAGTTTTCAGATCCTATTCAAGACCCACTATTGTATAACATTGTGGTTAAGAATATGATCCATGGGCCTTGCGGTAGGAAAACTCTGTCCCCCTGCAGGAAGAATAGTAGATGTTCTTAAAAATATCATAAACAGTTTTCGCTGGAAACCCAGAATAATGAGAATGGTTATCCTTTATATAAGAGACGCGCGCCTGAAGCAGGTGGAAATGAAGAGGTCACAATTGACAATCGTTGGGGGGTGCCTTATTCGCCATTGCTATCGAAGATGTTTTGTACGCATATCAATGTTGAGAACTGTAGTTCTGTTAAGGCGATAAAATATATTTGCAAATATATTAATAAGGGCAGCGATCAAGCTATTATTAATTTACGCAGCGAAGGTGGAGGTCCTGACCCTCAAAATGAGGTGCGAATGTGTCAGTGTGCCAGATACATAAGCATCAATGAAGCAGTTTGGCGTATTCTCAGCTTCCCTTTACATCAACGCCATCCAGCTGTTATCCATTTAGCTGTGCATCTTGAGAATGGAGAACGGATATATTTCAATCAAAACACTCTTGCCAATCAAATGCGTAATCCACCAAAGACAACCTTGACTGCATTTTTTTCATTAGGCCAAACTGATTCCTTTGCTAGGACCAGCTCTATCCAGATGTTCCCCAATACTACACTTGAAATTCTTCTGCCCATAAATGGAGAAGGCTAGTTAAAGACAAGCCGATTGAAGGATGGCCAGGAGTGAAGAGATCAGACACTATTGGACAGGTTTACGCTGTGCATGTCAGTACCTTTGAATGCTTTTGTTCACGTATGTTACTACCTAACATCAAGGGACCAACTTGTTCACATATTTGAAAATTGTTAATGGCAGGCAATAAGAAACATTTAGAGATATTTATTACTTATTATATGTATGATTTTTAGAATTACATTATTTTTATGCATATTATTTTTAAAAAATTATTTCAGCAAGACATGGAATTATTAATTAAGTTAATGTACTATTAAAATAAATTACCAACCCATGAGAGAGAGAAGCGTTAGCTCCAGTCTTTTACCGCTGGGGTAGCACTGTTAGAGATAATAAATTATTTCGATTGGTGCATACTTTTACATGATGTTTGTGTTTAGACAAATTTTTTTTCGAATCAAGATTGCTTTTTTTAATGCTCTCAAAAGTTAAGATTATATTTTTAACGTTTCATAATACTTTTCGAATTAAAGTCTTTGGAAATAATATTGCTTTTTTCTCATACTGCAGGTCAACATTACACTGCAACATGCTATCATAACTCTGGCTTATATTGTGAAAGTACTGTTTGCTACCTTAAGCTCTGGAGAGATTATAATGTATCTACAGATCCATCATGTGGAAATCACACCATAGTAAAAAAGAACGCATGTAGCTGGTAGCAAAATTTGTGTCCTGTATGAAGCTAGCGTTCAAAATTTAACTTTTTAAAAAGATATTTCAATTGATGGTCTTATTTTCACATGTTACTGACCCATAACGCTGATCCATATAGGGTTAATTAATAACTCATTTGACATTTTACTTTTATTTAAGGTGTTGGTAATATTTATATATATATATATACCTTTTTAGGTAAAAAAATTGAGGTATATTTTGAAATATAGATAAGAATCACAAAGAAGTAAGACCAAATGCAAATAAATAAATTATGTGTGGTTTCAGTAACAGCATTGTTACCATCTTCAGACAAAATACTGAATACATTCAGCAATTTTTTCTTTATATGGTAGCAATTCTATTACTGAAACATCACACATATTTTTTTTTTCGGTCTTGCTTTATTGGTATTTTAAAAATTGCCCTTGACTATTAGAAAATGATGCAAATTTTCTATTTATTTTATATGCCATTTTAAAAAGTACATTCTTTTGTAAAAATAACCAATTTCCTACATCTTTCTAAAACTGCCAACAATGAGCTAATAAAAATTCATCCAAGTCCTGGTATTTCAGTATTGCAGATATATTACATTTATAAAAGTTGCTTAACTATTTAGAGATGTAAGTGCCGGATTAGGTGCCCTTAAAAATGTTTAATCTGGCTGTTTCTTCTTGAACAGCCGAGAGTGAAGTGGAGAAAGTGAAATTTTCAGGTTGCGAGGACCATTTTCCTTAATTCACATTAATCATTAGATTTTTTTTTCATTTTTTAGATACCAAAGCCCAGTTTGGTTACTTGCACTCACTGGAGAAGTTGGACTTTTTCAAGAATCAGGGGCCATTGGGGCAATTTATTATTTTTTTTACAGAACAAATCCCCAAAGCTGGATTCGATGATCCCGGGTCGTGGTTTTTAAAAATCAACAGTTTAGACCACTCCTCCAAAACAGCACTCTATTCATTATATTTTTTTGTGAAATTGATCTTATATTTCAATTTCTTTTTACCAGCATTTTCAATTTTGCTATTTGCAGTTTATCTCCATTGTGCTGAAAGAAAAAAATCATTACTATAAGTTTTAAAACAGTTGGGGGCTCTATTCATTCATGAGTAAACCCCACTCGAACAATACCCGCTCGAAGCCGGTTCCAGTCGGATAGTAGAAATATAAAGAATATCTATATATGTTTCCATAATGAAACAGAATAATAAATGTAAAAAAATAGCATAAAAGTTAAAGTATACTGGGATCAAGTGGATAAATTAAGAAAAAGGCATCTACTGATCGTACTACTAATTTAGTTGCATGATAAGGAGATGACTTTTTCTTAGAATAATAAATATTAATGTTTCGGAAAAATAACAGACAGATATATTAGAGGAATTTAACATACTTGATGATTATGTTTCATTTTGAATATGCATATATAAATGAAAGGCAAGATCACTAGAAGCATCAAATTTACATTATAAGCAACGCTATTAATAACGCCGATTATTTGTGAAAAAAAAAAAAAAAAGATTTTCAAGCGATCATTTAGAATCATTTCTTAAACCTATGGAATGTAGCGATACTAGGACGTTCTTTTAAGTATACTTCAGCCAGAAATAGTTAAAGTTATGGTTAATTCGAAGAAATCATCGAATAGGGGCTCATTAAATTTAAGTTAACCCTAATTTTAAATCACCAGAGTGGCTTATTAGAAATGCGTTTAAATACCAATTAAATAAGAACATCTTTAACTACCTCCATACATACGGAAAGATTAAAGAACAAGCTAAAATTATAGACCTTGTCATTATTAAAATGAATACCTCGCCGAAGAAGGGAAAAATATTTTCGAAGAACTAGCCTAAATATTTCCCATAGCCTTGGAATGCGTGGGCGCTCCAGGAAAAAGAAGCACACCCCTTTATTAAGTGATTGGACAAGTTGATTATAAAAAGGAAAATTGCCGATTGGTCTGCAACAGGAAGTCGTCTGAAGGAAATGGTGTCGCAGCCATTTTGTCCTCCTATAATAGCACCTCTTCATATTTATTTTATGGAGGGGAAACTTTTTTTTTTTTTTCAAATTACACATCAGTGAGGATTTATTAAAATTTGAACAAATAAAGAAATTCATGATCATGAGGTTTACGGGTTTTGACCATTATAAAAGAAGTATGTGAACGCGTCAACTTTTCGTATTATTTAAAATTAAGTTGCCTACGGTGGCAGGCCTGAAATAGGCAAGTTGAAGAAGGGAGATTTCCCGAAACCTATTTGATATGATTTTTAATTTTTTTTTATGTTTCGGCGTCAGCAACTCTTCTTTCTGTAAATAAATATTTATGAAACAGTTTACGATTTTCGTTCCTAAACAAATACTTTCATATACAAAACTATATAAGCAAAACAGATTACATAATAATAGTAGAGCGGTCTGGTAGATCAAATTGGCGAAACCGCTGGGAGAGATCACCACTGATGAGCCAAGCCCTCCCAATATATAGTTGTCATCCTTCTGTTAATGACTCTGTACACATTTTTCTTTTAAAATAGAACAAGACAACTGGCTCTATAATTGTTGGAAAAAGGAGGAAGATAGGAGAGGGCACTGAACACCGGAGGATTTTTATTAAACCGATCACGGTAAGATAACACAACTAACGAACTAACCAAGACATCCATCTATATATACACCGCAACACACCACAGAGTAACCGGTCACTGGTCAAAACAATTATATCATGAAATCCGAGAGAATTGCCATTTTAACACTTCCTCTCAATTCATCAGATTTCTACATTCCAAATCCAGTGACGTGTTTTTCATACAAAAACCTTGGTAGGCCTTTAGTAAGGATGTCGGCAACATTTTCTTGGGTTGGTGTGTGGACGACCTCGACAAGTCCATCGCTGCAAATGCTTCTGATGTAATGCCATTTGATGTCAATATGCTTAGTTCTGGCATGATAAACCGGATTTCTCGCCAGCTGTTGAGCACCCTGGTTATCCGTCTTCAGAACAGTCGGTCCATTCAGCAATTCACCAAATCCCATCTCGTCCAACAGCGCTCTAAGGTAGACTGCCTCCTTTCCTGCTTCACAAAGTGCGATGTACTCAGATTCTGTGCTCGAAAGAGTGACAGTCTGCTGCTTCTTCGATTCCCAGGCTATTGGACCTCTTGCCAAAAAGTAAACAATTCCCGTATGAGATTTTCCATCCACGAGGTTTCCACCCCAATCAGCGTCGACATAACCATGAAGAGCCTCATTAGATTTCCTGTAGGTAATCCTCAAACATGAGGTGCCTTTCAAATAGCGGAGGACACGCTTGGCAGCATTCCAGTGCTGTCTCCTAGGATCATTACTGAACTGTCCCAAAGCACTAACTGCATAGGCTATATCAGGCCTTGTCGACACTGAGAGATATATCAATGATCCAATCAGTGATTGGTATTCTACCTTTTTCACTGGCTCATTCTCACCTTCTATAGATGAAATTTTTGTTAACTTGGAGTTCGAGTCCTATGGATATTGAACCATCCTCTTTCATTTGTATCCTTATACCCAGGCAACAATTTATCCCTCCAAGATCCTTTATTTTGAATATTCTCTTCATACTTTCTTTAAAGGATTTCAACGTGTCTTCTCTTTCAGCCGCAATTATCAGATCATCAACATTGATTGCCACCAGGAGAATACCTTCATCATGCTTGATATAGACACAATTGTCAGATTGAAGTTGCTTCAGTCCCAAATTCTTTAATTCATTGTCAAGCTTTTCATGCCAAACTATTCCAGCTTGTTTTAACCCATAAATGGCCTTCTTGAGTCGACATACCTTCTCTGGATATTTTCTTGAGACGAAGTTTTCCGGCTGTGTCATATAAATTTCTTCTTTAATTTCTCCATTTAAATAAGCAGATTGAACGTCCATCTGATGGAGTATCAAGTTGTATTCAACAGCCAAGGCTAAAAACATTCTAATAGTACTTTGGCGTACTACTGGGGCAAAAGTTTCCTCGTAGTCTATTCCGTACTGCTGTGAATAGCCTTTTGCTACCAGGCGAGCCTTATGGCGCTCAACAGAACCATCACTATTGCATTTCGTTTTGAATACCCATTTGGTTCCTATGATGTTTCGATTCTTAGGGGGATCAACCAATTCCCAAGTTTTGTTCTCAATCAAGGAATCAAACTCTTCCTCCATTGCTTTCTTCCAAAAATAAGAATCCCTTCCTGACAGCGCTTCCTCTGCGTCTTTTGGATCTGGCAAGTATTTCGCCGCTAGAAGTTCTTGTGTTGACAAATTGGCTGTAGGGTACTCCTTTCTTGGTCGGCCAGGTTTTCCTGTTCTAATATACCTTGGTCTTCCTCTTCCTCTTCTAGAAATGACCACTTCACTTTCTGACGGCTCGTCCACTAAATCAGACATCTCTAGATCCGATTCACTTTCAATTTCAGTTTGTGAATCAGCTTCGGACGTGCTTCCCTTTTCTTCTACTAGAGGGATTTCATTGAAAGAAGCCCTTTCCGAACCAACATCAATTTCAACGACTTCATTCCTAATTTTGGACAATTCTGGTTCAATAAAACGTACATCTCTACTTTTTATAATTGTACGTGTACCAGGCTTCCAAAGTCTGTATGCCTTAGATTCTGTGAAATACCCTATTAATTTGTATTCCTCACTGCGAGGTGCGAATTTAGATCTATTCGGCCTATTATTCACGGCAAACGATTTACTTCCTATAATTTTTAAATGAGAAACTACAGGTTTTCTTTTGGTAAATAACTCATGTGGAGTTTTACAATCGTTATTTCTCGGGCATCTATTTCTGATAAAAGTTGATGTATGTATCAATTCAGCCAATAAAGTTTCAGGTAAATCACCTTCGATCATGAAGCACCTAGTCATATCCAGTAGAGTTCTATTCGCTCTTTCAGCTACACCGTTCTGTTGAGGTGTATATTCGACAGAGAGCTGACGTCCTATACCTTCTCCTTCTAGGTAATCTTTGAACTCTTTGCTAAGGTATTCAGGCGCATTATCACTTCTAATACATTTCAACCTTTTTCCGGTTTGCTTCTCAGCATAATTTTTGAATATTCTAAATCCTTTGAATACTTCACTTCTCGATTTCATTATAAATGTGAAGATAAATCCCGAGAAGTCATCAATAAATGTTGAAAAATAAAGGGCGCCACCCAATGATTTTGTTCTCATGGGACCACAAATATCAGTATGGATCAGCTCCAGTGGTTCCCTTGCTCTCGTAAAAGACTTTCTGAAAAGGTAGCCGTGTTTGTTTACCTTTCAAACAAACTTCACAGGTAAAATTTTTAACATCAAAAATTGGCAGGCCGTATACAATATTTTGCATTTTTAACTTTTTGAGATTTTGCAAATTTAAATGGCCAAATCTACTGTGCCATTTTTCGTAATTTTTCTCTCCAGCTATGCAAATTTCTCTTGTCGCTAATGCCTTAGGACAATTAATTTGACTTAAGATGTAAAGTCCATTCCTTTCATAGGCCTGTATGCAAATTTTTGTATGCAAATTCACTATTTCAGCCTTTCTGTACTTGAAATTTACAATATTAAATTTACCTGTGCACTTACTGATAGAAAATAGATTTCCATTTAATCTAGGTACAAACAGCACATCTTCTAAGGATAGGGTTACAGTTCCAGTATTGGTTTTACAATCCAATTTTACATTCCCCTTTCCTATAGCTTCAATGAATTGACCATCTGCCAGTGTAATTTTTACTGGTGCAGTGTCTTCAAGATAAATGAATGATTTCTTTGTGCTACACATGTGGGCAGTTGCACCACTATCCAAGCACCACTCGTTTGCATCAAGTTTGTTTAAACATTCGATTCCTAATGATGCAACCATTTCATTTTTAGGGTTCCTGGACTTTCTTTTTCTGCAGTCGGCAGCTTTATGCCCCTTTTTTCCACAGAAGTGGCAGCTAAATGGGAATCCCTTTGGCTTTGGTTTTGATGTGCTGGGAAAATTATTTCTTTCTGGGTTTCCAAGGAAAGCTTGTTCGGTATTAGTTGTGCCGTTCAATTGAGTTTGCCTAATTTCCTCCTCCAGCATTTTCACTTTTAAAGTTTCAAAGTTCGGCAACTTGTCCCTAGTTTCAATGGCAGTTCTAAATCCTTCATAACTCTCTGGAAGGCTACATAATAAAAGGATAGAAAGGAAGTCTTCTGGGACTTGTGCATCCATTTCACTCAACTTGTCAGCCAAACTGCTAAATTTGTTGAGATAATCCTGCATCCTTTCATTAGGATTCATCTTCAAGAGGATCAACTGTTTCGTAAGGAAAACCTTAGTTGCAGGCCCTTTTGGCTGATGCACATCATTTAAAAGCTTCCATGCCTCTGCAGAAGTTTTACATCTCTTCACGTGTATTATCTCTGGAGGACTTAAACTTAGAACTATAGTTGCTAGCGCCTTCTGGTCATTCTTCTCCCATGCAGCAGATTCTACTTCGGTTTCAGGCTTGATTCTTATGCTATTTGCATAATCCCAAAGTTCGGAATGAATTAGAATCATTTTCATTTGCATCTTCCATGTTTCAAAATTTTCAGAATTTAATTTTTCTATTTGATAAAGGCTTGACATTTTGAATACTTTCTTGATGCTATAATTTCTTTAAAGTAATCCTGGGCCCATAACCTGTTGGAAAAAGGAGGAAGATAGGAGAGGGCACTGAACACCGGAGGATTTTTATTAAACCGATCACGGTAAGATAACACAACTAACGAACTAACCAAGACATCCATCTATATATACACCGCAACACACCACAGAGTAACCGGTCACTGGTCAAAACAATTATATCATGAAATCCGAGAGAATTGCCATTTTAACAATAATAATGATGCTCATTTCACTATTTCACAACTATTTTAGCAGAATATTATCAATTTAATTCTTTCTTCAAAGGTTAAAGAAGATAAATCTCTATCTATTTCACTCGTACAGTTTCCAGCTCATGTATTTGCTTTAAGTGAAACCCTGTATCTAAGACCACGTCATCCCATGGCTACCCAGTACATGTTATCGAACCTGTGTGTTAGATTAAATCTGTGGTATCCACCCATTTTGTTCTCAATGGCTGGTTACCCCATAGTTACCGAGGTGGTCTGACAGACCGCTCCAAATATATATTCTACTTTTATTTTTAGATAAATGTGTGAGAGCGACTTAGCTTCTCCCGGGATCTTCTAAAGTGGATGCTTGCTCCTCTGCAATATTGTATATATATATACATATATATATATATACAATATAACGCGAAAAACGGTCTTTATTCAGTTAAAAGAGGCAAATACAGTCGGCAGTCAGAGGGGAAGGGGTATCAAGAAGGAGTTGATCTATCTGTTGTAGTCTTTCCGTCTATTTCCATTTCTATACATGGCGGAGGGGTTGTCTTCACTTCTAGGGGAGTGGGCTTAGGTTTTTTTTATCTAGGTTCCTGTCTTCTTGTTGGTCAGAGTTGTCGTGCTGAGACGCATTAAGCGGTCACTTCTTCGTCGGATATTTTGCATCGAGGATTGCATCGTATATTGCATCATACTTGTCGATCTCCGTTTGAATTAGCCTCAATTTGCCTATTTTATCGTTGAGTGCTCTTTTTTGGTCGGTATTGAGGTCTCTGAAGTTTTTTGACTTAAAATCTTCACATTTCTTGAGGTAGCAGGAGGTCCTATACTTCAGGTCGGGGTGCAGTTCAAGCTGTTGACAGACCTTGGTCTGTCTAGAAGTACCTGTCCTTTTGAATACCAACGCGATGATCCTTTCCATTTTAGGGTTGTCTCTGTGCTGGCAGTCTATCAACTCCCTCTGGAGTTGAGAGGAGTCCATCGACCACTGTGAGCACCTGGCCGATGTGTCTTCGTCAAAGTCCTCGGTTCTTGCGTCGGTCCTCGATTCAGAACACGGGTGAATGGCTGTTCCTCCACCAGGGGGGACTGGTTTTGTTTCTTCGCAGAATTCGGTTTCGAATTGCGAGGACGTCATTGATAAATCGGACTTGGTGGAAAGAGCGTCGTCATCTGAATCGTTTCCGTCTTTCATTAGAATGGATTGTACGACAGGGATTTCGCTGGGGGGAGTCTCGAGATTGTCAGCCTCAGCAGAACTAGCGACGTTAATCCTTTTCACTTCAATATTCATCGAGATGTTCTTGGGAAGTGGGGTTTCGATTGTTGGTGGACTTGGTTTTGGCCTTTTGCCCTGGTCAGTACACTCCTCTTCGGTGTTGTCGTTAGACGTCTCAGACAGTGTTCTTTTCCTGCCCAAGGTTTCATCATTCGCGGTGGTTTTCACTGTAACTGTTTCTCCTGATGGGCCTGGCACAGCGGGTGGGGCTGTGGGATTGATGACTTCTGAATAAGTTCTTGTGATGTTGGCTCTGATTTCCGGGTTGAATGGGCATTTGGATTTAATATGTCCATGTCTCTTACATCTCAGGCAGATGGTGTCTTCGCCCACAAAGACCTTAAAGGTCCTTTGCATGTAGTCGATTGGGATGATTGCCGGCATGTCGGTTGATTCTCTTCTCTTCAGCACGACCTCTCTTCTAAGAGATGAGAGGTGTTTAAATAGTGGGTTCTCGGTGGGGAAAGGCAGGGGCCTGATGCTGAGGATCTCTCCGAATGGCGCCAGGGCTTTGGTGACCTCTTCATCTGGGATGAAGGCAAGTATTCCTGAGAGAATGTATTTCTTTGGGGGGTTGAATAGGGGTGTTGGGTAGATGGTGTTGCCTCTTACAGCAAAGCCGTTGTTAATGAGTAGTAGGGCCTGTTCACCATCGGCAACCGACACAACGGCCTGGCCATTCATCTTTCCAACCGAGTGAATGTTTTCGTGTCCAATGATTTTGGCTATAGAGGATAGGTGCTCCTCAGCACTGCACTCTGAGAGGGCGGTGAATTGGATGGTGGAGTTTATGTTTTTACTTCTTTTTTCGTATGTTTCTTTTCGAGATTCTTCAAATTTTTTCCACTCTTGAGGCGAAAATTGTCTTCTTTGGGTATGCAAATTGTCTTGCTGTTTGTTTTTCTTTTGAGATGGTAATTTAGCGATTGATGGCTTTGATGTAAATGAGATTTCTTCATGAGGGTGAGCAACCAATGAGACTACTGCAGCAGATGACGTGTTTGGTGACGCAACGACCAACTTGGCCGTTGCCATGGTAATGATGCAAAGCTACGACTTGTAGCTTTGCTAAATTATGAAAAACAGGAAAATATGAAATTTGATGAGATTTTCTGAGAGATGGTTTGAAGTGATGCCCGAATTAAGGCGAACAAGATGATATGAAATTAGTTAAGTAAGAATTGAGTTTACGGGATGAAAAAGGCGAAATACGCGGAGCTCGTGCGACGCGTGGCCGCACGGTCAACGTATATATATATATATACATATATATATAGTACATATATATATATACATATATATATAGTACATATATATATATATATATATATATATATATATATATATATATATATATATATATATATATATACTATATATATATATATATATATATATATATATATATAGAAGCATAGGGCGCTTCTCCCGTCAAAATAAACGTCAAAAACTGACGCCATTTATTGCCCGTCGCCGCAACTAGCGGCCTCGGGTCGGTGACAAAGCCACAACACCAGTTTGGCAAACTGAGAAGCGTCCACCTAGAGACCATGGTTTCGGGCTAATGGCCATCGTCAGTCTAGGGCGGACGAAGGCCTTTAGCCCGAAACCATGGTCTCTAGGTGGACGCTTCTCAATTTGCCAAAGCTGGTGTTGTGGCTTTGTCACCGACCCGAGGCCGCTAGTTTGCGGCGACGATCAATAGATGGCGTCAGGTTTTGACGTTTATTTTGACGGGAGAGGCGCCCTATGCTTCTATGGATCAATTTCCTCCCGGCAAATTTTCCATCTATATATATATTATATATATATATTAATAAAACTATATTTTATATTTATACAGGGCGACTCGTGCAATACCTTCCCATCGACCAACTATCGGACAGAAACGGCTCCACCTTTTGTTTGGGACGAAATATTTTTGCAACTAAACACGCAAATTAGAATCTTATTCGCCTAATTTACATATACCGAGAATAAAAAGGTACAATAATAACTTCTTCCAGACCCATCTCTTTATCGTCTCAAGATTTCATCCGAATAGAGCAAATATTGTGGAAACGTATGTGGGACAAATAGACACAAGCGTGTACCTTTTGTAAGGTTTCCATATTTTGTTTCGCCGGTCTTGGTTTCTATTTGGTCTGTAAGTTTTTGATACTACTCAATCAATTCCTTTAGTAAGACCTTTAGTCGTGTATGCGGATATTAACCTTAGATATACATAAAAGGAGTGGAAAAAAAGAGGAGAAAATAAATTTGAATTTACTATTTTAAATTTTTCTGGCTTCGAACGGTCTGTATCGAACCCTTCCGCGGTGCTTTTATTTCCCAAATCGAGATTCTTTTTGTTTGTTTCGGAAGAAGGACCTTCGAAATTACTTTTTATATCAAAATTTTAATTGTAATGGGGCTTTAATCCGAATGTAAATGCTATTAGCTACATTGAACTCCATTTATATTCACTGGCCAATCTTATTCAGAATTTTGTCCACAAGTTAAGATCAAGAAGTATCTAATGCATCTAGTATTTTCCGTATTATCATGGCTAAACAAGATTTAAATGGAACCGGACATTGCCATACAATATTGTAACTCCACTTCCTGGAATATATCCGTCAGCAAAAAAAAAAAAAAAAAATCCTTGAGGAAATGGAGAGGATTTATTCTCTGAGAGAATATTTCAGAACAAAATTTGAAATGAATAAACATAATAATTGAAGATATAAAAATAACTTAAAATGTAGTGATAGGATTGAAATGTGGATGGCTTCGATAATATTGGGTAAAGGTATTCTTCAAACCTTTATATAGCTTAGAAATCTATTATAAATGTCCCCATCCTTATTTTGTACCGTGAGTTTAAAGGCATATCAAGGATGAATTTGGATCCAAAATTCATTGACAAAAATCGCTGGTCTAAAATAAAAATGAACAATTTTCTAGAGCGGTAGGTTTCTGTTGACTTTGCTTAGAATTTCAAATGAAACTGATTCCTAGAATATTATTAATTAAACATTATATTTATTGATTTACAAGAGAGAGAACAAAATATAAAAGGGAAACTAATATTAAACAAAGGAACTTTTTCAGTTTCGGTTAGCGCCTATTTACCTGTGAGCTTACACACACTCTGTGGTAACAATTAATTAATATATATACAACACACGCTCCCCTGTGTGTAAGCCCTAATCAGCAAGTCCAAGGCTATCTGCACATTTCCGTTGCTGGGCCTTAGATAGACTCTTTGTTAGTATATCCGCCTCCATGTCTTCACTTTTAGCGTATGCCAGCTTGATTCCATTTTGTATTTCTTCTTTCACAAAATAATACTTTCGTTTTATGTGCTTTGTTCGTGAAGTAATTTTGTCAGATTGTATCCAGTTAATTTCAGCCTGGCTGTCACTTTTCAAGGTAATTGGGAAAGTTACTTTTTCATAAAGTTCTTCTAGTAATCCCTTTAACCATAATACTTCTGAAATTCCTTCACATATTGAAATAAGTTCTGCTTCACATGTAGACAAGGCTACTAAATTTTGCTTCTACTTCTCCAGTTTATTAAGTTGTTGCCAAGTTTGACTTTATAGCCTGAATAGGATTTTGCGTCTCGGGTTTTGCACCAGCTCGCATCAGTACTTATTGTGATATTGTTGTCTATTGACTTAACTGCCAACATTTTATTTCTTGTTCCCTTCAGATATCTATAGATCCTTTTAACTCCATCTAAGTGTATTTCTCTTGGATCATTACTATACTGAGATAAATTGCTGACGTTGAAGGATATGTCCGGTCGAGACCCCGTAGATAGGTACATAATGATCCAATCATTTCCTGGTAAACAGTTTTATCTACTGTTTTAGAGTCCAAATACTCATCCAAATTTTGATTTTGATCTCCAGGTGTCTGCACACTGTTGCATTCTTCAAGTCCAAATCTGTGAAGAATTATTTCAATTTAATGTGTCTGAGATAGATAAAAATCCATCTTCTGCCCTTTTTATATCAATTCCAATAAATGGTTCGCTATCTTTCTTTTCTTTTAGAGTAACATATTTTTCTATTTCTGAGGCTAGGTTGTCATTAATTTCCTTACTGGTTCCAGCAATGATGAGATCATCTACATATAAACCCAGTATTGCATACTCTTCTCCTTTCTGGAGTTTATAGACGCATGGATCACATTTGGTTCTAATCATTCCCAATGGTATAAATTTCATTGATATTTTTGTTTCAAGATTTTCCTGATTGTGGTAGACCATACAGATTTTTTTTCCAATTTATACACTTTGTTTTCTTCTCCTTTTTGCATGAACCCATCTGGTTGTCTCATGTATACTGTCTCTTCTAACTCACCATAGAGATAAGCTGTCTTCACATCATAAGTCTTTATGATTAAATCCTGTTGGATTGCAATAGCTACTATTGTTCGCAAGCTTTTCTTTTGAGTACAGGTGGAAAAGATTCCTTATAGTCCACACCATATCTTTGATTGCATCCAACAGCAACCAGTCTGGCCTTTCTTTTATATATGCCGTTATTTGATGTTTTCTTCGTACTGTAGACCCATTTACTATTGATGTCTTTCATACCATTTTCCCTTGGTACTAGTGTCCATACTTTATGTTTCTCTATCTCACTGAGTTCTTCTTCCATTGCATTGTGCTATTCATTTCTGTTTGCATCATTCCTATCCTTTATTCTTTGTAAGCGTCGAACTCCTTCTTCAATCAAATTCCTTTCTTGTTCTTCAAGTCTTGCTTTGTGCCGTTCTTCTAAGATGCTCTTTGTTTCTGCTTTCTTTCTTCCTCCTTTTACGCATCTTTCCTCTATCAGTTCAGTTTGTGATGAGTCATTTTCAGTTTCACCACCTGGTTTTACTGAAGTATCCTCCTGAGACTTCATTTCACTCTCTGTGACAGGATTATCTTCCTTCAAGATAAGAAAGTCTTTAGCAACTATTTCTTCATAATTTCATTCATAGGTCAAATTATCACAATTAGTATCTTTCTGAATATCATTTGCATAATCAATTACTCTTTTATCTTCACTAAATTTTACTGATCTGACTTCATGGATTCTCTTTGTCATTATATAATATATTCTGTAGGGTTTTCTATTAATGGAATAACCAATAAATATTCCCTTTCTACCCTTTGGTGAAAACTTGTTTCTTCTTGGTTTTCTCTCAAGCCAATGTGTCAAACATCCAAATATTCGAATGTGTTTGACAGATGGTTTCCTCCCATTCCATCTCTGTATAGGTGTATGGTGCTTGATAGACCTGTGGGGAGTACAATTCTTAATATATACAGCTGTAGCAATTGCCTCTGCCCAAAACTTCATGGGTAATTTTGAGTCAATTAGTAAGGTCCTCGCTGTATCTATAAGAGTCCTATTCACTCTCTCCGCGACTCCATTACTTTGCGGTGAGTATGTGGTGGTAAGTTGGTGATGGATCCCACTTCTCTTGAAAAGTCCTTCAAATCTAGAGTTACAAAATTCAGTTCCATTGTCGTTTCTTACATCTTTTATTCTAAGACTTAATTCGGTTTCGGCTCTTGCTTTAAATTCTTCAAATCTTTCAAAGGTCTCATCTTTTGATATCAGGAAATATACAAAGATTCTTCTACTGTAACCATCTACTATAACAAGAAAATACTTAGTTCCTCCTAAAGATTGACATGGCATTGGTCCACATAAATCCATATGAATCAACTGCAGGGGGCTTAACTGTATAATTTTCGGTAATATTATATGGCTTTTGAACCAGTTTTCCAATTATGCATGCTTTGCACTCTGGTAACCTTTCGAATTTTAGATCCAATCCTCTTACCATATGTACTTGAATCATTTTTTTTCAAGTATTCTTCATTTATATGGTTTAATCTTTTATGCCATAAACTTATATTTCTATTTTTATTTGATAAATGTGTATTTATAACCATGACACTTTCATTTTTTTTGCTATTGGTACATTTCTTAGTTTTGTTTCCATTCATAAACATTCTATCTTTAATATATGCTTCAGCAACTAAATCATTCCCTTTATTATAAATGTTTGCTCCATCCTTATTGAAAATAACTGAATTTCTTTTGTTGACTAATTCGTATACTGATTCGTATTCCTTAAATTTGGTACATGTAAGATATCTTTGATGCGAATATTTTCTTGGCCTTCACTTGTGCATGTAGTAAGTCTTATATCTCCTTTGGCTATGGCTAGGGTAGTTTTGCCCTTCTCAGCTAGGTTGATTTCACTTTTGTACTCTGTCACATTTTCCATCAAAGTTAGGTTTGGGGTTAAATGTGCGGTGCATCCTGAATCTATACACCATATTTTCCTATCATTTCTCTCATCTGGTGAATCTTCAAATTCTTTTACATATGTTTCAAATGCTTGCTCATAAATTCCACTTTTCACAGTCTCCACTAGGTTATTAGAATGTTCTCTACTGTATTTGTGATTTCTAAAATCAGTAGTCCATATCTTTTGATATCCTTGCCTGCTTATCTCGAAACCAGCAATCATTAGCTAGATGTCCCTTTTTATTACAAACAAAACATCTTTTTGGCTGATATTGTTTAACTTTTCTATCTTTAATTCTGTATGTTTTTTCATGCCCATTCTCAACTGATTGATTTAAGCTCATATTTCTTCTTGACTCTTCTTCCTTCAAAGTTTGTTGAATCACTTCAATTGTTGACTCTCTCTTAGATCGTAAGACAATAACAATATTTTCATACTTTGGATGTAGGCCTCTGACAATATGAAATGAAAGTTCTCTTGAGGTAAATTGATGCCCTAATGATGAACTTCTAGCAGCAATAATTTTTGCCCTAGTTATATATTCATCTACAGTTTATTTTTATTTTTTTATCTTTCATTCTAATGTTCTTTAATTCTAAGCCTATATCAATAATTTTATCTTCCAAATTGCCTGTGTATGTGTCCCATACTTTCTTCGCATTTGTTTCTCCTATGAATATTCCAGCTTGTTCATTTGTCAACGTAGTAATGATTATCCCAAATGCTTCATCATTTTTATCACTCCAAATCTCCCAAGAACTTTTGTCTTCCATATCAGGTTCTGGATCGGAAATTACACATCTAAATAAATTCTACCTCTCAGAACTGCGCCGATTTTCAACGCCCATATTTGATAATTTGTTCCTGTTAATGGTCAAATTTTCGTTTGGGATAAAAAATTTGAATTAAACATTTTCGCCTTTTGAGCTAATATAAACAAACCAATATATTTTAAATCTATATTAATAAAATGGAAATTTCATAAGTGGTGTTCGCTAAAAACTTTCGTTACAATGCATCAATTTCAACCAAATTTTCAACATTTATGTAAAACGAGATGGAGCAGGTTTTGCTTAACATCAAAATATTTTTCCTAACTTTAACATGCGTAACTTCGCTGTTATCGATTAAATACAAAAATAAATCAACAGAGTTAATTTTATTTATATATAAATACAAAAAAAATCAGCAATTCATTCAACTCAATCTAAAAAAATATTCAAAACAAGCAATTTTAAGATAACACCATATGTAAAACAGTCGGCCAAGAAAACAACAACGATATTACATCTTTCTCACATATTCACACACAATCTTGATTAATAATTAAAACTAATCTTTAACATTGTTTATTATACTTCATAATATATAATATTCGTTAGGCAAACTTTCACTCGGATAAAACCCGGGCGAAGCCGGGTACACATCCGCTAGTACAAATATATATTTTAAATTTATTTAAATATTGGGTAGCTTTTAAACATGCAATATATAGATATAATTCAAATCAATCTATATATATATATTTTTATTTATTTTTTATTTTGCTCATTCCTAGTACACGTGGTACAGGCCATGATAATCATGGTGGGTAGTTAGCGACTGCTTTTTACTGTAAGCGCACCACATATCTACACATGTGAAAGCAGTTCTACTTTGCACTTACAAATGTGCCAGAGCCCCGTTTGGTTACTTGCACTCGCTGGTGGGGTTGGACTTTTGCAAGAATCGGGGGGGCATTGGAGCATTTTTGTTAATTTTAATTAATCTATATAAATACCTTTAATCTTCTCAGAAGTGCTTCAGTTTACCGATCAGAATAAACTTCTTGCTTAATCTTCAGAATAAATATTTTCGCTTTTGAGCTTTATATAAAACAACCACGCTCTGCTACCAATTGTTGACTTTGCTTAGAATTTTATATGTAACTGATTCCTAGAATATTATTAATTAAACATTATATTTATTGATTTACAAGAGAGAGAACAAAATATAAAAGGGAAACTAATATTAAACAAAGGAACTTTTTTCAGTTTCGGTTAGCGCCTATTTACCTGTGAGCTTACACACACTCTGTGGTAACAATTAATTTATATATATACAACAGTTTCTTTATTTGAATGCAACAGACGAGCTAAATCGCTCGTCTTCTGGCCGGCCTCTGGTGTAAACTGCGAAACATGTTTAAAATGTATCTGTTTACGTGCAGGTCAAAAGAAAATGAAATGAAGGCTTAGGCTGCAAACTTCCCTTTTGAAAACTTTATTTTCAACCTATCTGCTGTCCAATATGTGCTTATGGGGTGGAAATTATGAGATCTTGACCTTATTTTAGAGGTTGAATACTGTTAAACTTTCGGCTTTCTATTTCCACTTTATTTATTGCCCTAATTTAAAAAAAGGGAAAACAGTATTAGTTTGATACAGCTTCTACAGCTTATCAATAACCATACCATTATACAGTAAACTCTCCTATAACGCGATTAATGTGTTCCGTGTTGTATGAAATCGCGTTATAGGAATTCGCGTTGTACGAAATAAAACTTGAATAACGCGAATTTTGTTAGAGTAAATTGTTAGTGACGAATATAATGTAAAAATGTATTGTATAAAATGATGTATATAGGAAAAATAATTATATACTAAAACAAAACTAAATGTTATATTATTTTATATGCAAATGTATATAAAATAATATAACATTTAGTTTTGTTTTAGTATATAATTATTTTTCCTATATACATCATTTTATACAATACATTTTTACATGATACAGTATATCTCCTTTTCAATTTTTCTTTTTTTCCAACTTTATTCATCATGCCTGGGGAGCAAGTTTTGTAATTTTTTTTTATTTGCAAAATATTTACATGTAAATTCTAATTTAATACCTTATACAGTAGACTCTCCAATAACGCGAGTTTTTACAACGCGATGAAAAAAATTGCGACAAATTCATTTATATAAAGCGAATTTTCGTATAACGCGTTATAAAATAAAATTCGGAAATTTCCATATTGACAACTGTACAATACATTTAATTTTTATGCACACGCGTTTTTCATTTTTTTTTTTTTGTTTTTGAACGAAGTAGTGTTGTATACTTTGTCAATTTAATTGCACATGTGTTTCTGTAAGTAAAATTTTTAAAATAGTGTTAAATTGAGTTTTAAAGCCTAAAATAATATTTTTAACGCATATAAGGTATTAAATTAGAATTTACATGTAAATATTTTGCAAATATAGAAAATTACGAAACTTACTCCCCAGGCATGATGAATAAAGTTGGAAAAAAAGAAAAATTGAAAAGGAGATATACTGTATCATGTAAAAATGTATTGTATAAAATGATGTATATTGGAAAAATAATTATATACTAAAACAAAACCAAATGTTATATTATTTTATATGCAAATGTATATAAAAAAAAAACAAATTACGTAGTGAATAAACATTAATTTGTTTTTATTTTTCATATATATACTAGCCGAATGACCCGGGCAACGCCCAGGTATTACCCGATTAAATGTTTTTATTCAAATACTATTTGTTACAATTATAAATTGGCTCCGTGGATGTCACTCTTGTGAAATGTCTCGCTCCAAACTTTGTGTCAGAGAAGCGATATTTTTATAAATAGATGATCTGGATTTGTGTCTTCTGCTCGAATGAATGTTTTTCTGTTAGAATTTTGTTCCCGCACACTAAAAATGAACTGGCTTCACCCGTGGTCTCAGCTTTTTGGAATTTTTCCCGATATAATTTTGTATCTGATAATCAAACATGATACAGCAATATTGTCATCATCATTTTCTGACTAAAAAAACAACTATTTTTGCCCAGAACCTGTCAATTTTATTTTTTATTGGCTAGAAATCTGATAAATATATTTTCCAGATTTTTCTGTATGTCCCGTCAAAACACGTTTTACATGTACATTAGGTCAGCTGATATTACCTCCCATCTTCACCACTAGAGGCTCTGCTTGCGAGCGTAAAGGCAAATTTGCAACGCAATTTGCAAATAACTCGAAGAATATTCGGGATAGAGACCTGAAATTTTCACTATAAGTTTTTCCAGATTTAAAATATCAGTCAGATTAGTTACGTATTGTGGACGTGTATAGCCGACATAGATACCCACATACATACATACATACATACATACACTGACTTTTATATATATAGGGATTTGCATATAAAATAATATAACATTTAGTTTTGTTTTAGTATATAATATTTTTCCTATATACATCATTTTGTACAATACATTTTTACATGATATTTGTCACTAACAATTTACCCTAACAACTTTCGCGTTATACAAGTTTTATTTCGTACAAAGCGAATTCCTATAACGCGATTTCATACAACACGGAACACATTAATCAACAACAACAACAAAAGCCTTTATTTAGGGCATTCCGCCCCATATAGGATTCGCCGTATTTACACATCAACAAGAGGAGAGGGAAGAGGAAACATTTACAACAAAATAAAGTTTGTCTTACATTCAGTTACCTATTTACAGATAGGTCATCCTCCAGTATCCTTTGCCCTGCATTCTTTCTCATGCGCCCAGCTTCTGTGCAGAACTTAAAATATCTAACAATCAGTAATTCATCATCCAGAACTGAAGAGAGAAGTTGACATATGCGATGGTATCTAAATTGACCAAAGTTAGGGCTTTGGAAAAATTTCAGTACGTTTTTCTGTTAAGAGAGGGCATTGGAAGAAATAGTGAACCAAATTATCATCCATGAAATCCTTACAAAGTAAACAGTTCCGGCCATTTTCTTTCCAGAAGTCTTTTCTTTCTTCCCTGAAAAATTGTCATAAAACTCTATGTTGTGCAACTAGTCTTTTGTTGGGAAGCGAGATATTTAATCGTAGGTACTCCTCTGTCATGAATGATTCACTCAAAAATTTGTAGCGAGCAAAGTGGGTTGAATCAATGATTTTCATCTGATCGTTTTGAATTAGTTGGTCTGTGGTGGTTCTAATTATGCCTGGCAGTTCTTTCTGTATGGCTAAGTAGTCTTCGCAGCCCTTAAGAAAGGAATATCCCTTAGAGTCTAAACTTTTTATTAAATTTTGAGTAAAACTGTTTTCTATTTCCTTTTTTGCGGTGACCTTCCAGAGATAGTTTAAGCAAGCATGTGGTAATCTGCTCGTCTCCATTTTTAAGATCCTGACCCAAAACTTTAATGTGAGTTTTACAGCATCAAGTTCAGTTGATATTCTTCCACATTCTCTTCTGATGATATATCCTGGTGTGAAGTTTGGTAAGTCTAAGAGACGACGAAGAAATGCATCTTGGGTATTATTGACTGTCTTCAGCTGGTTAATTGCCCACATTGGTGCCGCATATAGTAACGTAGGAAGAACAATAGTGTCAAGAAGTTTCATCACTGAGGTAAAGGACTTTATTCGCGCCTTTGTAGGGATTCTCCAAAGTGCATTAATTGCATTCAGTGCTTTGTTTCTAAAGGAACACATTAATCGCGTTATAGAAGAGTTTACTGTATGCGTTAAAAATATTATTTTAAGCTTTAAAACTCAATTTAACACTATTTAAAAAATTTTACTTACAGAAACACATGTGCAATTAAATTGACAAAGTATACAACACTACCTCGTTCAAAAACAAAAAAAAAAAAAAAGAAAAACGCGTGTGCTTAAAAATTAAATGTATTGTACAGTTGTCAATATGGAAATTTCCGCATTTTATTTTATAACGCGTTATACGAAAATTCGCGTTGTATAAATAAATTTGTCGCAATTTTTTTTATCGCGTTATACGAAATCGCGTTGTAAAAACTCGCGTTATAGGAGAGTCTACTGTATTGTACAATTAAATTCTCTACAAGGTATATATAGTACTCTAAATAGTGTGTGACCTTACACCACTTTATAATTGTTTTTCCCAATTAACCCGAATAAAAACCACATCTCACAGCAAACATTTAAATCATGGAACAATAAAAATAGGCTACATCGCTCCTCACCACTACAACAAGACAAAGAGATAAGAAGTCAAATCGGTTTAGAGCACCTAAACACAACCTACTATGAACAGCCGGAAACGACATCAATTTTGCCTCCAAATACCACTATATCCCTACATCTCATCGCATCATGATAAAGAAAGACCCTCCCAACAACCTAAAAGAAAAAGCTTAAAGAACAATAAACGTATTGAAAAAATGAGATCACACCATAGCCTACACGGATAGCTCCTCTGATGAAACTTTAAATAATGGAGGAGGAGGCATAGTACTATAATTTCCAGATAATACCTAAATAACCAGAAATATCAGTACAGGAAAAATATCTTCAAACTATACTGCTGAACTATTGGCCATCAAAGAAAAAAGTCTAAACCTCTATATTTCCTCAGAAGAAAATAAAACCCGAGAAATTATTATCTTAACAGACTCTAAATCATCCCTACAGGCAATAGAAAGGGGGGGAATAGACCTAACCCACCAAATACATTAAATTCTAAGCCGACTTGATACAATGGGCAAAAGATGTACGATGCAATGGATACCGGCCCATGCTGGAATAAAGAGCAATGAACGAGCTAATGGCCTGGCGAAGGAAGGAGGAAAACAGGCGCTGGAAATCAGTTCAATAACATTGAAAGGCGCAAATACAATAGCAAAACCAAAATTCATTACAAAAACCAAAATACCTCAGCCCATATGCAACATCAACATAACAGAGAATTAACAACAACAATTTCAAGAATCAGAACAGGACATTTTAAAAGAATGAAGATAAACCCAGATATGACTAGATCCTACAAGAACTTCAATAACTGTTACAACACCCAACTCACTCCGAATCATATATACAGTTGCCCGGCCATCTTTACAGCCCTCTATATGGCCGACATCAAGGCACCATACGGACAAGGCACCTCAGTTGGCTGGTATTGTGATCAGGGTGCACGGACCGATCTGATCTGCTCCATGGACACCACTACCCGAATAGCTTCGAATTACACCAAATTCTGTTTATCAATTATAAATTACTATAGATATCTTTGTCCAACCTCAATTCCAATCTCAATTATTCAGCTATAGTTATGAAGTAATTCCTGTTTGTTCACTCAAAGTACCGGAGAGTTTTCATTCACAAAATTTGGACGTATACCTTTAATGAGTCGATTATTAAAAATTATTTTCTCCTAACGCTTTAGTCTATAGTACCTTTAATAAAAGCTAAGTATGCAGCTATAAACCAAAAATAAAATATTATAAAATTTACTTAAGTTTGTAAATGATCAAAACTTTCACAATACATTTGTTTTTATTATATAAAAGCAATTATTATATTAAACACAAAATAAACAAACTATTATTATGAAAGGTATTTCGATCATTTTATAATGGTATATCGCAATTTTCTTATATTCAACATAGGTATTTGGGGCACATACCATACAAATACTTTGTTCCATCAGTAAAATATAATGTAGCTAACTTAAAACTAAAACGATTCAATACAAGCGACTTCTATTAACAAACATTAATCCGTTTTCTCTTCATTACACCACTTAACAATTTTGCATATAATAATATAAACCAATTAAAAAAAAAATTACATAGCAATATTTTTTCTTAAATAATAAAATATAAAACTACATACATAATCCTAGATATGCAAAAAATAGCTTATATATATATGTGTATAGATAAATATAGGGCATATACTGGATATAAATTATTGGTCAGCTAGTATTTCTAGGGGCAACACGCCTCTCTTTATCAAGGCTTTTCATTGATTTAAACTAAATCACGTGGGTATGCGATCCACTCGCGCTGTGCAAGACCAAAGCGAGAAACCATTTAAAGAAAATATTTATAACTGTAAATACATGCCTACTTAAAATTATATCCATTATTCCTGTAGAAGGGCAGCTTACGCCCGAAAGCTCGAATTTATTTTTCAAATAAAGAAACTTATCCTTTTTGAATCTTTTCGTTATTATAATTATTGAAAGGATTATTCGTTTTAAAACATTAAACTAATTTACAGAGTGAAGATCCAGAACAAACACCCTTTTTCCAACAAAATTTGAGAAAACCCAATTTATAGACAGTGTAAAACATGCAATACAAACCCTTTTCATTATCAAAAATTAATCCAAATCATAAAATTCATCCAAAGAACAAGCAACAGCATGTTTCATGAGAAAAAACGCCCGAACCAAAAACAAACACTTGTTTAAAGGATTAAATATAATGGAGCTAACTTGCATTACCTATGTGCAACATACAACTAAACCCCTTTTCCATTATGAAACATGAAGCCACAAAACACACAACACCATACACAATTTACAATGTGCAAATTAAGAACACACAAACACCTAATTTATTGAACAAAATTTAAGAAACCAACTTGCAATACCATCCCTTCCTTAATAATAATAATAAAAATAAAGCAAACATAAAACACGGGATCAAAGAACAAAATACAACACCAACTTTAATCAACAAAATCTTTCCTATCAGCAGGCGTCAATCATTATCTCCACTTTCCACACCAGAGAAAAGGGCTGCGGGAGAAACAGCCGTCAAATTCCTGCACCTGCCCAAAAGGACAACAGCAGGACAATGGCGACGGCTGCCCAACGTCAAATTAGAGGAATCCCCGGACAGTGCAATGCCCTGAGGCAACGGGACCTAACAAGGAAGTCTCAGATGTCTTGAAGGCGAGGGCGAATCCACCTGTCGCCAAGGAAGGGCATTGACCCAGGCCACCTTTCACTTTCCCTGCACTAACAAAAACTTCCACCGTTAATGCAATTCATCATTTGCAACTGCCCTTTAGAACTCCATGTTCTTTGACTGCTAGAGTCAAGGCCGTTCTTCTTTGTCTCTCCCCCGTTCTAGCTCCCTAATTGGCCTCTTCATCAAAGAAACTAAAAGTGTTTCCAAGCGTCCAATCATTCCACCTAAAGGACCCGCAATAGCAATGACATACTTTCTATCCCTAGAGTTTGTTTGAAAGTTTATATATACATCTTCTAATGACGTTATAAAAACATTCTTTTAGATACATTTTACATTGACGATTATTTTTTTTTAATGGACACTATGTGTATATATATAGGTTTGAATGAAAACCCTATTTATTTTTTATTTACTTTGTATTGATTCTTCACATAAAACCGTTATATGTGAATTTTTTTATTTATTTTAAATAACTTTCAAACTTTAATAATCTGAAATCTGTAAAGTGCCAAGAATGGTATGCCTCTTTATAATAAACCTTTTTAATATTTTAATTATATAAGTTCAATAATTACTTTACTATATTTTTAGGCGAATTAATTTGTTTTGATGTGTTAAAAAGGAAATGAATATAGACAAGAAAATGAACATTTATAATCATTGTTTATGATAGGTAACTATGTATACTGTAAATATATTAAATGCCTACATATGTAGAACATATGTTTGCACATACAAGGTGTTAGTTTCGTCGGAATACTTTCATGCATTGGTACATTTGAACTTGTGTCAGAATTGCGAGCTGAAAATCATAAAAATAAAAGACACCTCTCCTGTCAAAATAAACGCTAATCTTGTGCGCGATCTATCGACTATCTCTGCAAACTAGCAGATTCGGGTAGGTGACAAAGTCACAACACCGGTTTTTGAAAATTCAGAGACCATGATTTCGGGATATGTCCCTTGTCCCGTGAGCTTTGAGTTTATGAGATCACAAGGAATTCATGAAATCCACCGAACCGACTCTACTAGTTTGCAGATATGATCAATAGATAGTGCATCATTTTTGTATCTACATTGACGGAAGAGGTGTTCTGTATTTTATAGATTAATTTCCTTCCGCCAAAATATTCATAGCTTTTTAAAAATTGATTAAATGCGGTTTTCAAAACCGGGTTTGCAAATAGCATTAGTTTAGTGGTTTTAAAAAATCCTCAGTTGTACTACTAATATTATATGCTAGCCGAGTGACCCGGGCAATGCCCCGGGTTTACCCGAAGGGCCCGCAGAGACATTAAGAGTATAGATAGAGGCTTAAAAATTCCAATGGGTACAATCTGATTTTATAGAAGCAGAATTTAAAGAATAGGGGCATGTAAAATTACTTCTAAGTATGTACATTCGGGCAGATCTTATGTATTTCTATATCAAAATGAGAATAAAATCATATCAATAACAAATCTCATGATTAACAACATATTAGCCAGCACAGTGCAAAAATTCGATAAAATAATCCCTTGAATCAATATCAAAATAAGAGCATTAAGCCTCCAAGGAAATGTACCTGGAGGCTTACTGATTTTATTTTGACAGTGCAAAAATGTAGAAAATTGATAAATAGAGCAGTGGTAAAATATATGAATATAGAGAAGACCAAAAATCAAAATAATTGATTGAAATTCCCTTTGAGGTGAGAAACTATCGGAATTGGTTAAAGGCTCAAATAAATATTTTTAAAGTGAAAAAAAAGAGAAATTAAAACAAATCAGAAAATAAAATTACAAACAACACAACTACAATGCAGATAAAAAGACATATGAAGTGAATAAATTCATTTAAAGGACCTCATTAAAAACTAAATTTCTAGTTTTATATATACAGTATAACCTCGTTAATTCGACACATTATAATTCGACCGTATTTTTATGCCCGACTTACCATATAACAAATTGTAATTCGACACTATTGATAATTCAACCATTTTGAAAGTAAAATTTCGAGATATGATTGTTATTTAAATACAACTTTACCGCTAAAAAGGTATTACAGAGGCGAGCAGCGGCCACTGAAAATGTACAACATTTATGTATAGAGCAGTGGCAAAAATAAGTAAATAAATATCAAAATAATTGATAATAAATAGTTTATTAGCAAAAATTAATACAAAAAATTCCTTTCAGGTTATAAACTATAGGCACTGGTAAAATGTTTAAATAAAAATATTCAAATTGAAAAAAAAAAAAGATAAAAAATAAAGTTGCCAACTATATTGCATAGGAGATGACTTATTAAAGAAATTAATTTAAAGGAACTCATTAAAAACTACATTTCTATTTTTATATATACGTGGATTCAACTTCACATGTATGATATCGAAAGTTCGCACACGTGAAAAAGCCACATAGAGCTGTCCATGCGTAAACACAGGCTCTTGTAGCAAGAGACCCACTCAAGCAAAGGTTTGGCCTTAACCCTTTTTATAGTCATAGAAAAAGCCAACCTAATAGAAACTGATGCCTCTTCAGAATTAAGGGAAGGTTGATATCTGAAGGAGCCAAATATATCTTCAACGCCAATACAGTGTGTCGAACTTTGGTCCCTCTCAGTATTTGAGCTTAAAGAACATGAGAGCACATGCGCAGTATCACCATACGTGTGCCATTGAAAAGACCCTGCTTAGGATTAAAATTTCTCAGAATCAAAACAATAGCACCAACCTTAAAGTTTAACAGGTGTGGAAGCATTCCTGTAGGTGAAGATCTATTGAGAAATTCAGTATGGTAATTATTTTGCTCCTCCAAATTCTCACACTCCACATTGTTAACACAGAAAACCTTCATGTTTGGTAAGCAATTTCAGGGAAGAAATTATAGAAAAAAAAAAGAAAAATTTAACAAATCACAAAAAAAAATGCAAACAACACAACTATATTGGAGATAAAACGACATAAAAAAGGACACAAGGTAAAAAAAAAATCAAATAAATAGTGTATGACGTTTCGGTAACAGCGTTGTTACCATCAAAAGTGCTGAATGAGCAATTTATTTATTCCGTCTCAGTTCAAAGGTGTTACATTCGAGTCACCTTGTCCTGGCTATTTACATTTGGCGAGTTGGTGGAGTAGAGGTGGCCCCCAAACCTCGCAGCTGATGGGTGATGAGCTAAGCGTCAGGTCGTCGGAATCGGGAATTGATATCTCCTTTATTTTGAATGATGTATAGTAGGATTTGATGAATTTTGTAGTTGAAGGTATAATTTCTTAACGGAAATTTGGTACATATCTTCTAGATCGGGTTGGTTTAAGTCATCCTTCAGTATCTTGTTTTTATAGGTTGAATGGAACTCCTATACTTGTCCGAAGGCATATTCTCGTGACTGCGTTTATCCTATTTTGTCTGTGTTTGTAATATATTTACCCCAAACTGGGAGTGCGTATGTTATTTTCGGGAGAATACAACTTCTGTATAAAGTAAACTTTTATTGTGTAGATAATTTGCTTCTATAGTTAAGCAGACTTGATCGCGTTTTTTTGTGATTTTTGCCTTCCTTATGGTATTTTCCACCTGCATTTTGAATTTCAACTTGGAGTCCAAGGTAACCCCAAAGTATTTAACCTGGTCGGTCCAGTTAATAGGACTTGAAATTACTTTTAGAATGGATTTTGGCTTGAATTTTTTTATTGTCTAGTGGGGGGAAAATTATAGTCTATGTCTTTTTTGGGTCGATATCTAACTTCCAAACATCACACTATTTGGTTATAATGTTTATGTAATTTTGGAGTTGTGAGGTTATTAGTCCTATTGATTTGGAATTTGATAGTATTGCTGCGTCATCTGCGAAAAGCTTTGTTCGGCATTTTGGATGTAGAGGGAAATCATTTATGTAAATGTTGAATAGAGATAGGGTGTCCTAGGATAGACCATTGAGGGACTCCAATCTGGGTTGGCTTTGCCATGGTTATAAAAATGCCCTTGTTTAATGGGAAAAGTCCTGTCCTGGAGGTAGTTTTTCAATAATTTTACAAAATCCTTTGGAGATAATTTTTTGTTAATTTTTCTATCAAGCCATTGTGCCATCGTGAATGAGAAAAAATATCACAGCATGTTTTAAATGGTTTCTGTTATCAAGTTTGTGAACCCCACTTTTAAAAATATATATATAATTCAAATCATATCTGCAAATATCATTGATATTTACTATTTCTTTTATTCTGTTAATTGTAGCACATTTCTTTTGACAATCCTAATTAAGTAATCAACAATTGATGGAGAAAAAAAAAAGATTCCAAGAAGATACTGCTAAAAAGAAAACCAGACACAAAAATGAAGCTAAAAATAGTGAATATGCTGTAAAAATATTCTTTTATAAAAGTAAAAAATCTAAATGAAAAAAAGTAACAAAGCTATGCTTACAATTCTAATTAAATAATCAACAATTGATTGTGAAAAAAAAATATTTAAAAGACATTAAGAAAGATACTGCAAAAAAAAAACAGACACAAAAATAGTGCTAAATTTAAATTTACAATTATAATTATAATAAACTAAATTATAAATAAAATAAAAATAACAATTGAATCAGAAATACGAAATATTTATTAGAATTTATTTAAAACAATAATACAAAAGAACGTGTTTTAAAATAAATAATTTGATGATGATAAATAACAAATAAGATAAGCAACATTTGAAGGCAAAAAATCTACGATAGTAAAACCGAATAATTTAAAAATAAATAAAGCTATTAATATTTGGAAAATAAAAATAAAACGTTCATGTAAAGCAAAAAAATAACGAAAATTATGGTATATAGATGGTTATGTATAGTTAAGTATCTTTGGTGGAGATAGCTTCAAACTTTACAACTGTAAACTCTGTTAGCCTATTATCTATATAGATATATCATATATGTAGAATTATATATATATTATGAAAAATATATAGTATTAGAAAAAGAGTATTGATAATTAAAAAATCAATTTTTAAGGTATCAAAATACATAAACCTATAGGTATTTTATCTATAAAATCTATCTGCACAATATACTGAAACATCACACAGATAATTTGGCTAAATTTGGTATCACTACCTTGTAATTCACAACTATAATCCTATTAACATCTTTCATAATTCAGTATTATAATTTGTGAATTTTTTATTATTTTTTACAAAAGAAAAAAAAAAAAGAAAGGATATAATGTAAATTTTCTATGGCAATTTTTTTAACATTAGCGGTCAACCGACTAAAGTATTTCGATATTCCGCCTGTTGTCACTATCGGCACTATTGTCAAAGAGTCGCACACAGATAATTTGATTAGATTTATTCATACTGCCTTATAGTTCTGGTCTATAATCCAAATAACACCTTTTTTTTATTCAGCATTGCAATTTATGAAATTTTTATAGTTTTTCGTTACTAGGAAAATTTTGAACTTTCTTATTTTTCCATAATTTGAATAATTTGGTCCTAAGAGGAATGATGCTTAGATGATTGAAACAACCTTCTTTAATTAATTAACCGAATATTGCAATTAGTTAAGAAAAAACCTGAAAGAAAAAAAGGGAGATGTGAAGTTTGAGAAGCAGCGATATCATCGTGATTGGTCAGAAGACCAAGGTATATAAGTCAATTATCTATATATATATATATATATATATATATATATATATTGATGCAGAAGGTCTTGATTGCTGAAAAGTCACACACAAAATTTGGTTAAATTTGACCCTATTGCCATGTAGTTCTGATCTATAATCCAATTAAAGCCTTTTCATAATTCAGAGATATAATTTATGAATTCTTATGGTTTTGTTTCTAATGACATTTTTCATCACTCTTATATTTCTATAATATAGTATTGATTAATAGTTTAAAACAGAGACATGATAAATGCACAAATTGTTGAATGTGTTCATAAAACTAAAGTTTGAATGTACACATAGAGTATTCACGTGAGTGCTCATTTTGGGAAGAACCCTTAATTATATCTTCAGTAAAAGAAAAATTACACAAACATACACTCTAGAAAATACACATTAACACACACACACACACTCGAGCGAGCGGCCACGCTTTCGCGAGCTCCGCCGTTTTCGCCTCTGGAGTGCGTGTAAATGTCGTTAGACATGCCAAAATTGGTACCGGCGGAGAGCCCAGGATCTGCTGATCTAGTGCCTGGAAGGCCCAGCATCCTGTCCCAAACAGGTGAAAAGTTATCACCGAAAAACGGCTTTCAGAGAAAGATTTCTATAGAAAACTCTGAAAATGAAGAAAATGCAAATTCGCCGGCAGGCGACATGCATGCAAATCTGGCCGCCGCGCGTGGTGACGTCACGGCGCCGCCGACTGCTGCTTCGACCAGCGCTACAACACCTAACCCGACCTCGCTCAACTGGGCCGACAGCGAGATGGCGGAGGTGGACGCCAACGACGGCTACACCGTTGTGAAGAGCAAGAAAAAGCGCCTCACTTCAACGCCGGAGCACGCCGCTAGGCAGTCTGGCAGGCCTGCTGAGAAGCCCAGCCCCCAGCAGCGGAAGCGGCCAACAGGGCCGAGAGCAGTGCCGCCTCAGGAGATCAAGGCGACACGCGCCAACATCGCCGACGCCAGGGCGAGGCAGGCCACTACCAACCACGAGAACTACGTCTTCGTGGAGCTGTGCCCAGACATCCCGGACTACTCCTACCTCAAGGCCATGAGCACGCTACTCGGGGGGCCAAAAAACATCACGCAGTTCAATCGAATGAACGGCCACTACCTCGTGGGCCTCGCGAACAAGGACCTCGCGAACCGTCTGGTCGCGGACGGCCTGGAAATCGAGGGAACGACCCTCAAGGTCTTCCCCTTCCGCAAGAGGGCGGAGCGCATAGTCGTGGCCAACCTGCCCGGCTTTGTGGAGGACAGCACCATCGCGACCGCCCTGGGCCAATTTAGGAGGGTCACCTCCATCGCCCCCATCCTGGTCAAAATGGGGGAGTTCACCTTCACCGACGGCCGCCGGGAGGCGTTCATCCTGCTCCGCGAGGGCGTAAGGCGGAGACGCTGCCCACCCGACTGACCATCCACTCCAAGGGAGACACCCTGTCGGCCTTCCTCTCCTTTGGAATCAAGTGTTCCAAATGCGGTAAACAGGGCCACCGCAGAGCCAACTGCCCAGCGCTCGCCAGACAAGGGAACGGCAACCCCAGGCAAGCAGCGTCTCCCACCGAAGGAAGCCGGCACCTGCGCCCGCAACACCGGCGTCCCCTGTCCAACCGGCGAAGACTTCAACCGAGGCTCAGGCGATCCCCTCGGCACACCAGCCTGCCGAACAGATGGATCTCACCCACCCCGCCCCTGCTGCCCACCCTGCTTCCCTGGCTGCCCCGCGGCCCCCCGAGCCTCGCATCCCTCCGCTTGCCCACGTGATGTCGGAGGAGAAGCTGTCCTCACCTCCCGCCACGCCTGCCCGGGGAAAGGCCGCACTCGAACAGCTGCTGGAGCACCTCAGGAAGTCCCCCAGCCTCTCCATCGACTGGAACGGGCTGCCCGACCTTAAATGCGAGGAGGCTCAGAAGCTCCTCACCTCTGAGACCACCATGAAGAACCGAGCGCACTTGCTGACAGTGGCACAGGTCACCGCCCTCAAAGAGCTGGCCAACACCATCATAGCCTCGGTTCCAGACTCCAACCACACCATCCGCAAGACCCTCCGGAAGACATTGGGGAAGATGCCTACAGGAGGGCAACAATGAGCTTCCGCATCGCCAGCATCAACGCGCGAGGGCTCGCCACTCGGGGGAGGAGCCTTGCCCTTTGTCATCTCCTCAGGCAACATCACGTGGACATCGCGTTTGTCCAGGAGACAAACGCATTTCATCTGGGCAGCGGCCAAGACCTCTGCCTCGGCTACAACGCTGTTGTATTGGCCCATCCCGTAGCCATCTCGGGATCCGGACTCGCCTGCGTCTTCGGGCCAGGCGTAGCCGTGATACAACAGCGCGTCCTGTGGCCGGGCCACATCGCCTTGGCAACCATAGATGTCCACGGCGAGGAGATGACGGCCATCGCCGTTCATCTGGCGCATGAACCCCGGGAGAGAAACCGGCAACTGGAGCTCCTGGCGGCGACAGCGGCACAGGAGGAGGAGGGGGTCTGCTGGATCATCGGCGATTTTAACATCAGGGATCGGGGTCCATCGTCATCATCATCGTCGGATGCCCTCGCCGCTCTTCTGGACCTGGCTGCGCTGGTCGACGTGGCCACCCAGTTCGACGCCGCCCACCTGCGCACCAGAGTCGCCAGGCACGGCGACCAAGTCGAATCCAGCCGCTTGGACCGGATCCTCGTCCCTGCTGGAATCCTGGATCGTGTGTCCATCTACGCGACCAGCCACTACCACCTCTCGGACCACCGCCTCGTGCTGCTCCAGGTGGGCCCGCCCACCGCCGTCTCCTCCCCCACCCAGTCTTGCTTGGCCGCGATGCTCCGCTCGGGCCTCGTTCTCAATCATCTGGCTGGCTACATCCGGGAGCTCGAGGGAGAAATGGCGCACGATGACGACGACGGGATCCTATGGGACAGGTGGACCACCATCAAGGCGGGACTGCTGGCGGAGGTCAGATCCCTGCACGATCCGCGCCACGCTGCCAGCGACAGCTACATCTACAAGGCAAGGCGCTATATCGCGGCGCAGCTCGAGGCCTCCTCCATCCGGGCCGACTACCCATCGCTGCAGGACCTAGCACGCGCCATCCGCCTCCGACGCCCGGTCAGCGTCATCAGGGACGAGCAGGATAACATCATCGAAGGCCCCGAGCTTCGGCGGAGGGCGTTCGCGACCTTCCAGCCCCGCTTCGCCCGTCCCAGCAGCGATCCAGCTGCGGGAGCTGCCTTCATCGCCAGCAGCGCGCCCACCACCACCCGCGAGCTGAGTGAGGAGGACCCGCTCCACCGGCCGGACATCAGCCCCAGCGAGATCGCCAACGCTATCGAGCACCTCCCTCGCGGAAAGGCCCCCGGCTGGGACGGCCTACCGTGCGAACTCCTCGTTGCCTTCAACGAGGACTTCTTCGCGGAAGCTCAGGCCCGGGTGTTCGCGGCTTCACGGCTCCGCGGTGCCCTGCCTCCGTCGACGCGGCGCAGCTCCATCTGCCTCGTGCCCAAGGCCCGCGGAGGTCGCGGCCTTGATGGCTACAGGCCTGTCGCGCTGCCCTCGGCCGACTACAGGGTCCTGGCCGCCATCCTTCACCGGCGCCTCAAGCCCCACCTGCGGACTCTGGTGCCGGAATGCCAGACCTACGCCGTCCCCGGGAGGTCCCCGTCATGGAACATCGCCATGGTGATGGACGCCATCGAGGAGGCCACCGCCCTGGGCTCGCCGCTGGCCGTCATGGGCGTCGACCTAGAGTCCGCCTTTGACTCATTGGACCGCGGCTTCCTGGAGTCCCTGCTAACATCCCTCCGCCTCCCGCCGGCCTTCATGGCCTCGATTAACATCCTCTACGCCGGGGCGGACGCCACCATCCAGGCCGGAGGCTTTCACACCACCGCCTTCCCCCTCCTCAACGGCCTACGACAGGGATGCGCCGTGAGTGCCGCGCTCTTTAGCATCGCTACGGGGCCGCTGCTACGTCGCCTGGAGTTGACCCTCGGCGTGGGCAACGTCATCGCCTACGCCGACGACATCGTCCTCCTTTTCCATCGCGACGAAGAATTCGAGCGGGCGGCGACCGTCCTCGAAGACTTCAAGCGGGCCTCTGGTATCGCCGTCAACCTCGGGAAGAGCGCGGGCCTTTGGTGCGGCGCCTGGCGCAACCGCGGCGACTCCCCTTTCGGTGCCTCCTGGTCGACCACCTCCATTAGGGTCCTCGGGCTCGACATCGCCCCCAGGAGCTCCGTAGCCCATCAGGAGCAGCATCTTCTCGCCCTCCTGGAGTCCGCCTGCCGCCGATGGACGCCCTTCACCCGCGGCCTATCCCTCGTCGGGCGAGCTAGAGCGGCGAACTCGCTGGTGGGCTCCACCATCCAGCATCACCTGCACGGGTACCTGCCATCACCCCCGACCATCGCCAAGCTGCAGGCCCGACTAGCGAGGTTCGTCTGGGGGCCCGAGCACACAGCGTGGCTTCCCGCCGCCGTCATGGCGAGGCCCGTTGCCATCGGAGGCCTCGGCCTCCTCGACCTGGCAACCCAACTCCGGCTCGCCTGCCTCAAGGGTGTGCAGGTCGCGCTCCGCGGAGGCAGGAACGGCTTCGACTGGCTGGTTGCCAGCAGCAGCGAGGCCTGGATCCGCCCTCCGCCAAACGGCATGCGTCTCCAGCCCCGCCGTCTCCGGCTGCTGAAGCTGTGGGAGGAGGCCTCCAAGATCCTGAGCCTCAATCACCGGGCGGTCCCCACATCTCAGCTGCTGGACATCCCAATCATCGGTGGCTGCCGGTTCCTTCGCCCTCCCGACCTCCTGGCCCCTGCCCGCTGGCGCGGAGCCCGAGTCCGGGACCTTCTCGCGGAGGACCACCTCATCGCCCGCCCTACGCGCTCCGTCCTGGCTGACGCCGCGGCCCTGGGCGCCTTCTGCCGGAGGCAGACCTCCGAGAACGCCGTGGGCTTCGGGGGGGAGTCTCCATCTTCATCATCTTCATTAGCTGCGGCTGTGGTGCTGAGCGGGACGGTCACGCCGTTCCTCAACGGCCTCACGACGCGCTTGGCCCGACGGGCCCTGGATCGTCCCGCCTCGCGGCCACGCCCATCTCCAGATTCATCGCGAGATGGACGCCCACCATCGCACCACCATCCAGGATCGACTGGGCCTCGCTACGGCGCTGCGCCTTCTCGGGCCACGAGGCCGACGCGGCCCTCAAGTTGGCCCTCCACGCCCTGCCCCATCCGGCCCATCCTGCCTCGGCCGGCCCCTCGTGTCCTGCCTGCGAGTCCGTCGACCGCTCCCTCGGCCACCGATACTGGAGCTGTCGTTCCATCAGGCCCCTCATCAGAGAGGCCTTCAACATCATCGGACGGCCCCCTGACCTCCAGGCTTGGATCTTCGGCGGGCCCGGCCTTGAGGACGACGCCCTCTCCATCCTGGCGTCGGCAAAGCTGCGCGTTTATCGCCACTTTGTACAGGTTGGGCTCGGAGAAGCGGTGGAGGACCCGCTCATCGCCTGGTCCAGGACCCTCCAGCGTCGAGGTTTCCTATCTTCATCCCACTTGTAAAATATATGTAACATATGTGTAAATATTTCATTCATTATTTATGTAATATATTTATTTTTCTTCTCTTTCTCTCTCTCGTTGATAAATTAATGTAATATTGTCTATAGAAGACAATAAATAATTTTTAATTGTCAAATTGTCACACACACACACACACACTCGGGCGAGCGGCCACGCTTTCGCGAGCTCCGCCGTTTTCGCCTCTGGCGGGTGCATGGCAACTGGCACGGTGCCGAAAATTATACGGGCGGATAGCCCTTTGAAAGCCGAAAAAATGCCTGGTAGGCACGGCCCAAAAGCTCATCCCTGTGGGAATAAATCTACAAATTTCGATTTGCAGAACAAATGTTCTATTAATTTAAGAACAATTGAGAATTATGCAAATTCGCCGGCTGGCGGTAAAGATGCAAATTCGGCGACGTCGTTCGACTTTGCGATTGATACGCCTTTCAATGGCGCCATCAAGGCCCAACGAAGCTGGGCGGATTCTTCAAAGGATGTGAATCCTGCATCCGAGGACGGCTTCACCGTCGTCCAAGGCAAAAAGAGACGCCGCGGCTCGGCGGAATCGCCTGTAACGGCCGCACACTCCAGCAACGCCAGACGCTCTGGATCCAACCGCCGTCAACGATCATCGACGGAACGGGTGCCTCGGGCACAAGAAATCAAGACCACGAGAACACACATCGTGGAGGCCAGGGCGCGGCAGGCGTCTTCTACTGAGGAGCAGTGTCTCTATGTTGAGCACTGCCCTGAATTCGAGCCTTACCATTATCTCAAGGCAATCGATGAAATGGTCGGAGGGACCAGTGACGTCGTTCAGGTCACGAAGATGAATGGCCACTGCCTGTTGGGACTGGCAAACAAGGCCCTAGCGGAGCGCCTGATCAATGAAGGGCTCGAGGTTGAGGGCATGCTCCTCAAGACCTTCCCCTTCTACAGAAGAGCTGCTAAAATAACCATAGGGAACCTCCCCTTCTTTGTGAAGGATGCTTCCGTCATCGACGCCCTTCTACCTTATGGGCGGGTCACTTCCATCGTCCCTAAACAGCTTAAAGCTGGTAAATACGTCTACACCGACGGCCGCCGAGAGGCGTTTATTGTCCCACATGACGGAATTAACATCGAGTCCATCCCTGCCCGCCTCGATATAAGAATAAAAGGCGAGGCCTGGCCCATTTACCTGACCTCCGGGATCAGGTGCTCTAGATGCCGCGGCCAGGGATATAGAAGAGCTAAATGCCCCATGCTTACTGGGCAGTCCACCGGCCCCAGACGGGCTTCACCACCCTCCACCACCAATGTCCCACAAGTGACCGCGCCTGAGCTGCCTCGACAGGCATCAGCCGCGTCTCCTGCGCCACCGCCTCCAGATCCAGCCATGGAGGTTTCTGGCGTTCTTCCTGCGGCCCCAGCTGCGCCTCATCAGCCTGCTGTGCTTGGACAACCTCCACCGGCACCCATGGCTCTACCCATGGATATATCAACTCCTGTACCAGCGCCCCCCGCCCCATCTCGGGAGAAGCCTAGTAATAGCCTCACGGCCCACACTGCGCCTCAGCCTGCTGAGCCGACGCCGCCTACTCCCCACAGGGAGGAGTCAACCCCAGACTTCGTTACATATACGCCTCCACTGCCTTCCCCGTTGACCAAGGAGGAGCAGGAGGCGCTGGAGTTTCAGTGCGAGGCTCAATTGTGTGACTTGCTAGAGAAACTGAATTGGGAACAGGCCCTGGAGCCCCTGTTCGAGGATGGGATGGAAGAAAATGATGTCCCATTTGCGGTAATTTGACCCGAGTGTAGGGAGCAACTCCTCACGTATGTCTCACGCAGACATACACCCATTCTTGCCGAGTTTCTCGGCACTGTCGCTGAGCATGCTCGCGACTGCCACCCAATTATTCAAAAGGGATTGTCCGAGGTCAGGCTGGCTCTGGGCTCCTGACAGAATCAAGAAGATTGTAAATATTTCTTACTCTTGATGGAGTGTAATTATTGACTAGATTGTCAATAAAGTCTATTTTAATTGTCAAATTGTCACACACACACAAAAACACACACATACGCATATTAACATGAACACACTGTGTCGAGTTTCTCGGCACTGTCGCTGAGCATGCTCGCGACTGCCACCCAATTATTCAAAAGGGATTGTCCGAGGTCAGGCTGGCTCTGGGCTCCTGACAGAATCAAGAAGATTGTAAATATTTCTTACTTTTGATGGAGTGTAATTATTGACTAGATTGTCAATAAAGTCTATTTTAATTGTCAAATTGTCACACACACACACAAAAACACACACATACGCATATTAACATGAACACACACTGTGTCCCACATACCTCCTCCTACAACAACAATTTTTTTATTTTTCCTGCTCTCTCTTTAAGTTTTAATTCATTTAATCTTTGGTCCTAGAGATAGGTATAATTATATAAATTTTCTATGGCAATTTTGTTTCCATCAAATGTCAACCGACTAAAGTATTTCGATCTTTCGCCTGATGTCTCTATCGGCACTATTACCAAAGAGTCGCACACAAATATTTTGATTAGATTTATTCATACTGCCTTATATTTCAGGTCTATTATCCAAATAATACCTTTTCTTTATTCAGTACTACAATTTATGCAATTCTCCTTTCTCTCTCTCTCTCTCTCTCTCTTTCGTTACCAAGAAAAAATATTGAACCGTTGAATTTTGAATTTGAATATTGAATGCCGTTATTAATCATATGTCCAAGGTATATAGTCATTTGTCTATTGTTACTGTCGGCACTGATTGCTGAAATGTAACACGCAGATAATTTGATTAAATTTGACCCTATTGCCATGTAGTACTGATCAATAATGCAATTAATACTTTTTCACAATTCAGTAATATGATTTATAAATTCTTGCTTTGTAACTGATGAAAAATTTTGAATTTTTTTCTTATTTTTCTTAATATAATATTAATTAACATATTATAACAGACATGATAGATGCACAAATTGTTGAGTGTGCTCATAAAAAGCACATATTCATGGTTTTTCATTATAAATGTGTTCGTTACTATAAGTAGAATATTGTTAGAATTGTGTTTGGAACTTATCATTGTATTTAAACTAAAGTTTGAATGTACACACAGAATATTCACACGTAGGTGTTATTCTTGAGTCGAACCCTTATTTATAACTTAATTAAAAGAAAATCACACACACATGAACACACACACATACACTCTAAAAAATACACATGAACACACACACAGAAACACACACATAAACATGGTAAGATACACAAACACTGTGTCCTACTTCCCTCCACCCAAAACAACAAAAAAATATTTTTTTTATCTCTCTCCTGCTCTCTCTTTTAGTTTTAATTCATTTACTCGTTGGTCGAAGAGATTGGTATGATAGTCAAGTAAGAAAGTCGAAACTATCGCCGGGTTTACTTTTAATAAGACCTGGCCCGGTACCAATCTCTTTCCATCCTGGTTGAACCATTATGGTTTCCATTAACACAAAACAAACAAATTTGACTCCAATTTATACTAAAAAAAAATATTAAAAGTGTTATTAACACACGAAAAAAAATTTCAAATACTTTTAAAAAATTTAAATTTTCTTTATTTTTACCATCTAAAAGTTTGATAAAAGGTCAACATGATTCTGGCTTTGCTCTTTTTCCTCTCCTAATACCTTCAATTCTTTCTTTTATTCCCTATGTTCTGCTTTTATGACGCGTAACTGCCGATGCTACAGCGTGAACTTGTTATAACTCTATGTTGTAACATAATATCACAAAACCTTTTTGATACCTTGAAAATAATATTTATCCAAATGATTTTAAATTATCAATACTCCTTCTCTAATACCAATTATCTTTCATATAATAATATAATTCTACATTATTGTTCAGTAATATCTTGCTATACTGACATTGCACTTTCAATTCGACATCAATTTTTTCTATAACTTTTTTCTTTAAATAATATAAAACCTTGAAAAACAAAAGAAAAAAGTAAAAATATTTTTTTATATAAAATGGTTTCAATAAATATATATATAAATATATATATTGAATCCAGTCGACTTCATCTATGGTGTGAGATCCTGTCGACTCTCGCTATACTGTGTTAACCGAGAGGAGCAGTCAGTGATGTAGATAAATGATAAAAATAACTTTGACTTGTGCTTAATAGATATAAAATCTTACTTTTGTAAATAATCTTTAAGATAATAAACATACGCATGATTGACATGTGTCATTACATCATCATATGTAATGTACTTATACATAGATGTGTTTCTATTATACAGCATGAAAATCTTGGTATATTATATAAAATATGGGGTTGTTGGTTTAAATTACCATATATATATAATATTCAATGAAATTTGTCACCTTATTCTTTCTTCCTTGTTTTTGCACACATATAAATCTATCCTTCAATATAAATACCGAAACGAAGCTATATAATTTTGTATGTGCCAAGGCAAACTCCCTATATTTGTTATTGTAGTTTTTGTCCTAAATTCGGGGGAAAATAGACAAATGAAATAATTTTGACCATCGACCAACTCTTTAGCTATGGTCATTGAAAGGTTTTCTGGAAGGAAATGGAATTAAACAAACATTGATCCCGGCGTACCACCCGCAAAGTAATGGCTTGGCTGAAAGAGCGGTTAGAACAATTAAGACTGCCCTGGATAAAAATAAAAGGAAAATTGGGGATACACACACACACACACACACACCATTCAAGACACCTTATCCAAAGTTCTTCTGGCATATCGAAGCACCCCGCATGTGACAACGGGAAAGACTCCATCAGAGCTCTTTATTGGGCGTGCGCTTCGAACCAGAGTGTCGTTGATACATCCCAGCTTGGCATCTAGAGTTAGGGACCAGCAAGCCAGGCAAATGAAGTATGATCGGCGAACCCATTTGGAAGAATTCAAGATAGATGATTTAGTGTGGTGTAAAAACTTTAGAGGTGGTGATAAATGGATCCCAGGAAAAATTGTGGGCAAGAAGGGAACTAGAGTGTACACCATTTTGATCCACGGACAGGTAAAGGCCTATCACAGGGATCAAATTAGAAAAAGGTGGAGGAATGGTGAGGAAGATGAGAGTGGAGATGGAGAGCGTCAACCCGAGCACTCAAGAGGAGCAGGTCCCAGTGCCATAATCTCGGAGGTTGTACGAGACAGAGGTTATATGGAGTCGATGTCGCCAGGACTAACTAGCCAGCGGTCGGATCAAGATTCAGAGGTTCAGAGTGATACAGACGATGGAAAGTCATTGGAGCCTCTTCGCTCGCTGGACCCCGAGGCCTTGAAAGAGGAGGGTCCTGTCCTAAGGCGGAACCCACCTCGAGCGAGGAGACCTCCTGTGAGATTTGAAGAGAGAAGATGGTGATATATAGCTAGCAATAAATATGTATATATATGTTTCTATGAAAATGTTAATCTGCAAGACGCAGGTTATCATCATCATTGATTTGTTGTTGTCACTTTTTGGCGTTTCGCAAAAACAACAAAAGCTGTATCAGACTTTACTAAGACAATAAAGATTTGCTAAAAATAAAAGTGTACAAAGATGCTGCAGTCATCATCACATGTCAGGCTAGCTTGTTCGTTTAAGAAGGAGGCAAGAGAGGTTGCAGATTTTGAGGTAGAAACATTTCTTTGGAAATCAGCAGCAAGATAGAAGATTCTATGCAAAATAACAAAGACACAAATAAAGAGATTTACATAAAATAAATACTTGCATTTTTTAGTGATAATCGGGTTATGGGGGGGGGGGGGGTTGTGCTTCCCTTTTAAAACAAGCTGACTGATTGTAGTGTAAGACAATAGCGTAATAAAAATAATTATATTTATTACCTTTTCTTTCACTACAATCAGTCAATTTTCTACTCACCGTGAGTGTGAATACAGTGAAGTAGTTTTAAGCGAACTTTATAAATGGAACTATATTTTCTCCACCTCTAAAATCACTTAGTTCCATAGCTTTCTGAGTTTGAATCTGTGTTTTTAGAACAAAGCCTGTCTTAAATGAACCTCTGTGTTACACTATCATTGTGTTATCTTGACATTTTGTCACTGTCCTCAAAATTACCTAAGACAAGTACCAATGTGTGTGTGTGTGTAGTGTCTATAAAATTTTAAAAATTGTAGTGTATTTAAAACAAATTTGTTTACTGTGTAGTTGCGAGAATATATAAATCTAGGAAAATTTAACTCTTACATATCGTTTAGGTTACTTTTGATGATTTTTTCTGTTTATAAAATTAATATTTCCATTGAGATATAGTAAGACCATGTGCAAGACCTTTCTTCATTGATCACACAGCATACACTTTATGTTGTACGATTGACCGCTTGCCATTTGTTTGAACAATACTTAGAAAAAGAGAGAAGAGGGAAAAAAAGAAAAAGGCTAATATAAATTGGATTCAATTTTAAAATCGATAGACGTTACACTTGATGGAATTTTATTATATTTTGAAAATAAAATTAAAACTAATCAGAAAAATTTGAATAAAAATGATATTTCTTTTTTGGCTTCAATGATAAATCAAACGAAAAATGGAATTGAGTCTATCACTGAAATTTCTAAACAAAGCATTACGGAGGGTTAGACTGACACATTAGGTAAAATGATTGATCAAAAATTAGATAAGTTTATCAAGGGAATACCGAAGTCTAAACCTTCATATGCCCAAACAGTTAGACAAGAAACAGAACTCATTGATAATAAACAGCAGACAGTAAAATATGAATCTACTTTAATTGTAGCATTAAATAACGAGGAGCGCAGTCAGGATATGATTCAAGCTATTTCTAATAATATCAAAATTATTGGAATTATAAACGCTAAGAAAACTATTATTATTAAATCTCCATGCCTAAAAGATACAAATATATTACTTGAAGAATTGAATAATTCAGAAGAAATAAAGAATATGAGCAAAATTTACATACCAAAGCCAAGAGATCCAACAATCATTGTCAAGAATGTATGCAAAATAAAAGAAATCGCGACTTTTGTAAAAACGGTATGTAAAATGAATCCAGAATTGGAAGGCTTGGATGGTGAAATGAATGTACTCTTCACTATGAAATCAAATATACCACAACACAACATAGTATTAAGAGTATCACCTAAAGTATACCAAATTTAAGAATTTAAGAAAATGATAAATACAGTATATACTGAATTTGAAAGATGTTATATTCAAGACAAAGTTTTTGTTAGACAATGCCAAAACTGTTTTCAATTTAACCCGAACCACAAACTGAAAGACTGTCAAAATGCTAAAGTATGTAAAAACTGTGGTATTCAGGGTAGTCACAGCTGCACTGGAGAAATAAATTGTTATAATTGTTCTAAACACCCAAAATTCAAAAACCATTCATTAAATCCTAGATCAAATTCCAACGAGTTTCCATTATATGAGATACAACTGGACAGAGTCATACAAAGAACGCAATATACGCCTATTATCGAGGAATCGGTTTTGACAAATATATAATTTAAATATATATGTCTTACCAATGTGTGTGTAAACAACAATGAATGAAAACTTAAAATGTATTCAACAAAATGTTAGAAAGAGTGTTAGGGCAATAAATGAATTACAAGGTTATATTACAGATAACCCAACCGATATTCTACTGATTCTACAAATGTTTTACACAACAAAATCATGTACGATATGGATTCTCAGATAGTGTGTTCGAATAGGATAGAAGAAAAATACACGGCAATTATTGTATTAAATAAAAAGCTAAAATGCTCCATGGTAGAAAATTTCACTAATTCTTTTTGTACAACAATGGCTTTATCTACTTTTAAAGAAAACATAATTATCTCAAATTTCTATATTCATCCTAATTCACTGAACAATTATCATCTAAATTTTAAGAGCAGATTACTTGAAACCTATAAAAACCAACCAGTAGTACTCTGTGGCGACTTTAATTCTCGTCACCCATTATGGTTCGACAAAGTAACTAACTCTAATGGATTTATATTAAAACCAATTATAGATGAAAACGATCTCTATATACAAAACCTGAAAACGCCTACCTGTGTCGCGAAACTAGTATAATCGATCTTACTATTTCCAATAAACAATCATTAAGCTTAATAAATAACTGGCAAACTTCAGAACTAACAAATATTTCGGACCATGTTGCTATAAAATTCGAAAAAAAAACGAATACTCATTCAATAATCAAAAATCCACATGGAAATTCAAAGAAAAAGATGCTGATTGGTCTCGATTTTCTCATAATATATCTTTAACAGAAATAATAAGACTTAAAAGTAATGTGGAAAGAGTTAATTCAGATTTAGATATTGATATGATAGTAAATGGAGTTACAAACCTTTTAACAGAAGCGCTGCCTTTAAATCTTTGGTATCCTCCAACTCTAAATATGGTTAAATAATGAATTGAAAAAATGAAAGATCATTTTCACTACATAAGAAACCTATATTATCGCCACGGAGCAATCAGTTATAACACATTTAAGTTGACTAGGAATCGATACACTAATGCAATTGATAAAGCAAAGAAAATTAACTGGCGATATCTTATAGAAGAAAATTATACAAACAATCCATTTGGTAAAACGCATATAAATTTTTTAATAAATTAAGAACACTAGATAAACAAAGGGGAATACCCTTAATTGACAATGCGCCAGAACACCTAAAAGAACGATCAATGAGCAATTTGTTAAATTAGTTGGTACCAGATGTATATTTCGATACGGATGATTCTTACCATCAACTAATTAGAAATTACAAACTAAAAATGATTAACAAGAATAAGGTCTTTGTTGAGGAAGAGGAAATAGTGAATCTAATATCTAACATAGACATTAAAAAGCCTCTGGGGTTGACAGTATAAGTAATAACATGATCAAAAGTGCTCTTCCAAAAATTTTACCATTATTATGCGATTTATTTAATAAATGCATTCACTTCGGATACTATCCAGATAGATGGAAAGAGGCAGCTCTCAGGATAATTTTAAAACCTCACAAAACGAATTTAGAATTAGTAAAGATATAAAATGAAAGGATTTAAAAGCACGAATGTTTCTTTTATACATAACACAAACTTCTACTGCCCTTACTGCGATGAAAAAATATATTGGGAGGGCTTGGTTCATCAGTGGTGAACCCTCCCAGCGGTTTCGCCAATTTAATCCACCAGACCGCTTCTCAGAGCTCTAATACTGTATTGGACGATTCTGCTTATATACGCAGCACTGAAGGATGGAATCTCAAAAATGGTTTTCAAGAAATCTATGGACATAAGCTTATAGGACAGTAGAATTACATTCAAGCTTTTAACACATTCGTGCTTTTAAATCCTTTCATTTTATATGTATAGATGGCGTGTTATTGCTTTGTGTTAATTAGTAAAGAGTTATCGACCTATTTCATTAATTTCTAACTTATCAAAAATATTTGAAAAAATTTTGAAAAATAAAATATACGAATACTATGAAAAAAATGATCTCCTTAGCCCCAGACAAAATGATTTCTTGAAGAATAAGTCAACAACAACCTGTTTGAAAGAAATCACAAAGAGCATAATGGAACATAGACAGAAACAACTAGTTACGCTGATTGCAATTGATATACAAGGAGCGTTTGATAATACATGGTGGCCAGCCTTGTTTAAAAAATTAGAAGAAGGCAATTTACCAGTTGAATTGATCAAAATTTTATGTTCTTTTTTTGAAAAAAAGAAAAACGATTTTCAAGTATAATAATATGAAAGTTTCAAAGATATTAACAAAGGGCTGTCCTAAGGGTGGGGGGACCATTGTCTCCGTTGTTATTGCTGATATATTTAAATGATCTGCTAACTAATTTGCAGTCACCAAACTCTGAAATAATTTGCTATGCTGATGATGTAACAATTATGTGTTGGAATAATGGGTTAACAAATCTAAAAAAATCGATTGAGTTTAATTTGGAAAAGATAGATCAATGGTGTAATGATAATAAGCTAAATATCAATCTTGATAAAACTAGTATTTTACACTTGCACAATAAAGACAAAATTTCAATTAATTTTAGAGACAATATTAATGCGCCCGTAGAAGAAATTAAAATTCTTGGAATTACGATTGCGAATCATAGAGGGAAAAACAAATTGAATTTTGGCCCTCACCTTAACATTATACTGAAGAAAAAACGAATATTGAAAAACTTTCTTTTTTCAATATGAGGAAAATCTTGGGGTCTTAGCACCCAAAAAAAGGCTTACACTTTATAAATCTATAATAAGACCAACGTTAACTTACGGAACAGAAATATGGTTTGAGTTTATTAGCAAAAGATATATGTACAAACTGAACTCAATGCAATATCAAATTCTGCTATGGTGTACCCAAACATATAAAACAACCAGTTATAACTGTGTTCACACCTTAGCCAATATTCCTTTGATCACTGATTGTATGGAATCTAGAATTATAGGTCATGAGTTGAATAATTTATCAACAGAAGATAAACAATTTTATGATTTGTATATTCCAGGTATACTCAAAGATTTCATTATATCAAGGATTAATTTACTGAAAAAGAATACTAATCAAACATTTGAAAGTTTCTTTCCTTATGATATTCCGAAATATTTTCGACCAAACTATTATAATTCACAATTTATCACAGATCATGGAAATTTCAGGTTTTTTCTTTATAAAATTCAGGCTGTGCAAGATTCGACATGTTTCTGTGGATTGGGGGAACAAACTTCAAAACATCTCTTGCTAGAGTGCCCTGTCTTTAAGATTACAGAGTCAAAAACGGTTTAATAGCTTCAAACCCTAGTGATTTAATTTCAAGTAAGGACACATATATAAAATTCAATTTCCTTTGTAAATATATTTTGGATTTCATTAAGAAAAATGGTCTTTGATGTAACGATCTCAAGGAAATATTGACATATCTTGTGGTTGTAAACAATATATAGGTGTATGCGTGTGTATATGTATATACACTGCGTGACATTGAAAATGGAACACCAAGAAATAATGGCCAGAAAGTGATGAAACTCGGCAGACAGAGAGAGACAGGGACGAACAATAAGTGATCTTTATTTCAAAATGATAGTCATAATACAGAGCGAGAACGGCGTCGGCTTAGTAGCAAGTAGGACCACCGCGGACGACGATGCACGCAGCAACACGTCTAGGTAGAGAGTCAATCAGAGTACGGATGGCGTCCTGAGGGATGGCTCTCCATTCCCTCTCAACCATTTGCCACAGTTCGTCTTCTGAACGCGGCTGTGGCAAGGCATGCAAACGGCGTCCAATGATGTCCCAGACGTGCTCGATTGGTGAGAGATCAGGAGAGTACGGTGGCCAGGGAAGCATCTGTACATCTTGCAGAGCTTGTTGGCTAATGCGATCAGTGTGCGGTCGGGCGTTATCCTGCTGTTAAAGGGCATTGGGAACCCCCTGAAGGTAGGGGAGTGTCACCGGTCGCAGCACATCATCAACGTATCGTTGGGCCGTCATAGTGCCCTGAATACGAAGTAAAGGTGACCTGGAATCATACGCGATTGCGCCCCAAACCATGATTCCACGTTGTCGCACGGTGGGGCGTTCCACAATTGCTGCCGGATTGGACCTTTCTCCACGTCGACGCCACACGCGTACACGGCGACTATCACTGGACAAGCAGAAACGCGACTTATCTGAGAACACGACCCTGTGCCATTCCGTCATCCACGTCGATCTAGCCCGGCACCATTCCAAACGTTGGCGCCTATTCGGTGGGGTCAATGGCAGTCTTCTTAGCGGACGGCATGAGTGCAAGCCATTAGCAACCAATCGACGGGAAATGGTTCTGGTCGAGATGGAATGATCTAGGGTGTCTTGCACATGTTGCAGGATGGCGGTACAAGTGGCTTGTGGGGCCGCCACTGCTTGTCGAAGGATACGCCGATCCACACGTGCTGACGTCACTCTGGTTGCACCGACATTCCTATAAATTGCCATATTTCCTTGTTCCAACCATCTTCTCCACAGTCGGTGCACCGTGGACGCACCAAGGTGTGTATCAGCTGCGATTTGACGTATGGACCAACCTGCCCTTTTCATTCCGATCACCATGCCCCTCGTAAAAGCGTCTGTCTGCTTGAACTGCCTCCATTTACGATGACCTGGCATTCTCTGTCATTACACGTGTCTTTTGACACAAGAACAAAATTTCTACAATTATTTTCCTTGAAGAAATAACGACACGAATACTGTCCTTTCTGCAATTTCCTTCCCTTATATCTTACTCCATGTGCGCACGAGTGCTGCGCATTTTACATCATTTGCATAACTCGGTTATGCGCGTCTACCCTGAAATTTGCATTATTTTCTGGCCACTATTTCTTGGTGTTCCATTTTCAATGTCACGCAGTGTACTTTTTTAAATTTAATGATGTAACTGTAAATAAAATTCAAAGAATATCTCTTTATGTAAATAATATTTATGAATCTTTCTAAGTCGCTTTCTGTGTATCTTTCCATGTTGAATATTTTCTTTGTTATATTTGTATGTACATTTAGCGCAAGTGTCCCTAGGGGGACATAGCGTTTTGAATTGAAATAAATAAATTTTAAAAAACGATAAATAAAAACCCTATGACATAAAGTTTTATTTTACTCTCTCACAAACCCTTTTTTTTTTCAACTAATATTTTTTAATTTAAATTAATATAGTAGAGTAAAATAGTAAGGAATTATTATTTGAAAACAACTTTTAAAAAAATTCATTCAATCAGGAGCTTTCGTTACTTGACAAGAAAACGCCGGTTTGTGGGATTCGTCGCCTATGCTCAGTAACGGCGATAGAAAAAGAAACAAACTGCGCACGCGTCACTAATAGTGCTTGGAAGGAGAGGTCCAATGAACAGAGGAATAAAACGGGGGCCGTAAAAATAAAAAGGCTCTGGTAATTTATTAAACAATACTTTCTCAGGTATAAGTACATGTACCTGAATGGAGCTTTGTCAATTTACAACTACAGATTGGAGTTGATCGTCTGAAAGAATTTGCAAACCTAAATTGGGGTCAGTGGAAGGGTGGTCTAAACCATTGGTTTTCGACCGCTACGACCAGGGATCGAATCCCGCATTGGTACTTTTTTTTCTAATAAAAAAAAATTCTCCAATAACCCCCGATTCTTGAAAAAGTTCAACCCCACCAGCGAGTGCAACGAGACTCTGGCACATTTGTAAGTGCAAAGTCGAACTGCTTTCCACATATGTAGACATATGGTGCACTTACAGTAAAAGCAGTGGCTAACTACCCACCATGATTATCGTGGCCTGTACCACGTGTACTAGGGATAATAATAAAAAACTAGCCTTTAAAAAGTTAAATGTGAAAATTCATCACCCAAGTGTACTTTAATAGTTAATTATAGTAAAATTAAAGTGTTTCTCGTTTAGCATTCTGCGGTAACCCTAGAAAGCTTCTCACCAAACTCCATCCCCTCACTATACAAGAAAAATACTAACTAATAGAATTACTTAAGCCATTATTTCTCTGGATAACACAACAGAAAAAATTATTCCTCTATTTATTAATTATTTGTGGCTTTCTATATTGTTTTCTTCATACAACCATTATTTTTATGACAATTTAGTTTGACACTCTAACAGAAAATATAGATATATATATAAATTTGTGATATCTAATTTCGAAAAAAAAAGTGTATAATTTTAATGGCAAACTATTTTGATTATATCATAAAATAGTACATTTTTGATAAATATTTAATCGATGATTTTTTATGGATAAGTATGAGTGTGTTCCTCTTCGATATTGATTATTTAAGTAATCAGGTTTGAAATTTTCAGAATAATCTTGTGAATTTTCTTTTTTCTTAAGTCATTTGTAATTATTATCAGCAGTACATTGTGGGTGAAATCACAGTTCAAAGAATTTCACTAAAATCTAACAGCTTCTCCTCGATGAAAAAGTCAGAGAACGCTACAAGGCCATAAATCTAACATACGACTACAACGCACTCTGTAAATTGGAAGTATTCCGGAAAATAAAACCAGACTCTGACCAATATAAAGGTACATTTAGGGTTTGATTGAAATTTTATATTTATAAAATTTTAAACACACAATAGGTCGAGATACCTAAATTCTCTCTTTTTCAAGCAATTATTCACGAGTTAAACGCGCGCCTCTGTGTATCACTGTCGAATTGAACCGTTGATGGCTTTTTCTGTGGCTGGATCCTAAGAATTTCAGGTAGTCTATATTTTTCTGTCTAAACGCTTCTTATAGATTATGGCAGCTCTACAGCGCAGCGCATCTAACTCGTTAAAAGTTGCTTGAAAAAGAGAGACGTTCGGGCCCCTTGAATTATAGCGTTTATTTTGTTCTAAATAAACTTCTCCAATCAAATAAAAAATGTGCGCCTTGATATTGGTAATACACAACCTACATATTGCAATATATTCCTTAACATAGCGAGACTGGGTAAAAATGTAATGACATGACACTTTTTAGCCAGATACCATTTTATGAATGGCCTTGGAATTATATAAATATTGTTACGTCGTACCCAGAAGCTGTTTGTGTACTTTGTCTGATCAGGATGGCATAAAGATACACACGTGAGTTTGTAAGAGATGCAGCAAAGGTTAGCGCTTTATTATACCTCGCACTAAACAGAAGGAGCACAAAAAGTGGGACTTGCCTTCAACCTCCCCGTCAGAAGGATCCTCGGCGCTGTGGATGTCTCTCTTGTGAAACGTTCCACTCCACACTATACACGTCCAGCCAGGACTACACCGCCTTGTGGGCCGATGTCAGGATCTCCTGACACCGTCTTGCAGGATGGTCCACGGGCCCGGAGGCATTCTCGCCGCAGATGTGACCACACTGCTCGTTGTCCCCCTCACGTGAATGCTGTTTTTGGCGCCTGTCATCCTCACACATGGGATATCCTCTGCAACTAGAGTCAACCTATCTTCCCCCAACTTTACTCTAGAATTTTGGCCTCTTGGATAATTTGTCATCCATTTTTCAATATTAATGTGAACTTTGTGCTTTATTGTTTAAGGACAAATTTATTGGTATTATGTTAATAGGAGCAAAACATCAGCATTAATCACACTATAGGGCTTAGTTTTGTTTTTACATATTAATTTTGTTATGCTTGTAACTTGTTTGAAGTTATCCAATTCTAATTATATAGAGTTCACCAAATATATCTTTGCAGAAAAGGTAAAGTAGCTTATAAGTTCAAATTTAATAATTTATATATCCAACTTGTATGTCTGTGTGAATATTAATTATTGAATGTAAGATAATAGAGCGAGAAAAATCAGGCTGCCAAATTTTTATCACCAAGATATTAATAAAAAATATTTTAAATAAAAGCCCATTTATGGTAATCTGTAACTTAAAATTTTTGGTTGAGTTTTTTTTTCTCGCAAATAAAATATTTTATAGTTTGAGTGACAATTTTAAACCATGCTTAAAAGAGTTTAAGAGAATAATAAAATCATAGTGATCTAAAGAAATGGCATTGGGGGCCAACAGCAACAACATCCAGTTGCACGCTCTCAGGCGGTGCCCTTTCATTATATCCTCATTTTAAAATTCTTGTTACTTTAATTATATACGCTAGTGTATGCTCCCACAATAAAGCCACAACAAGGACTTCGTACTTTGATCTGGAATAAAATGTTCACAAAGCATTTTATAAACATTTCCAATATCCAAAACAATAGAATATTAGATTGCATAACACACAGCGTCATCTTTTTGATGTGATAGTGCAATTTTCATAAATTCAAAATTCATAAAAATATTTAATATAGAACGAATTTCCACAAGGACGTTTCAAATATATCTTTTAGGTCATTTTATATTAGTCACATAGATATTTGAAAATTTTGTATATTTAAAATACGATTATATTTAATTTTAATATTTTAAACCTATAAATTTCTATGAATTGATCATTACAGGTACAATTCGCCGATTTTACCTTGTCATATTAGGAAGTCTTTCATATTTAACATACAGGGTGGCCTATAAGTCCCGAACCCTTTTATTTTTTTATTAAAATTTAAAGGCAAAATAATTTTTTTTTAAACTATAGCTATTTTATTTTAGGTAATAGATTGAAGTTTTTCAAATATATTTAAATTTAATAGTTATTCAAAATGTCCTCCATTTGCTTCCAAACACAATTTAAGTCTTTTAGAGACACTTTGACAAACACGAGCACATAAATCGGCATCAAGAAAATTAAATTCTTCCTTTAGCGCAATTTTCATTTCCCTAAAGTCTTGGGTTCACGATGATAAAGTTTCATCTTTAAAAAAGCCCCACAAAAAAAAATGCCTGAGTAAAATCAGGTGACCGCGTAGACCAATCAATGGGTCCACGGCGCCCTATCCATTTGTGATAGAACTTTTCATTGAGAAATGTTCTAACAATGTTTGAGTAATGAGCGGTACACCATCCTACATGAAGTAAAAGGTTTTTTTTTTTCAACCAATTTTAGCTCTATAAATTCCTCACCATTCTCACCATTTACTTTTCCATCGAAAATGTAAGGTCCGATTATCCCTTCCGAACAAATTCCAGCTTGAAGAGTTAAGAACAGTTAAGCCAGGGGAATTTACTTCCTTCTAAATTTCTACCTGTGGATTTTCTAAAGCCCAATAAGCACAATTATGTCGATTCACATGGCCATTCAATTTAAAAATCAGTCCACATTAGACAAATTTTCATCATTTTGGATCATTTCAAGCATTTTTTCACAAAATTTCATCTTTCTATCCCAATCATCTTCATGAAGTGCATTAATTAATTTAGGAATATTGGGCTTATAACCAAGACCTTTTAACATTCTTTGGATGGAGGTTCTGGGTATTTTTTAGCTCTTGATACAACCCTCTTGATGATTTTTGAGGACTAGCTTCTAAAGATGCTTTAACTAGGTTTATATTAGTTTCACAGGTAGCAGAGTGTGGTCTTCCTGATCTAGGGAGATCTGCCACTCTATCGGTAGTTTCAATTTTTTTAATTATTCTTGTTACGGTTGATTTAGATTGTGCAGAAGACTCAGAATACTTTGACCATTGACGTCGTAGAGTTGTGAAACTACAATGTTGGTAGTAGAGTTTGCTCATTTTAATTCTTTATTGAATACCGAAGGATTACATTTTCTGCATTAAACTTGGATGTGTGTGTGTGGAACCTGAACACACACATATTTTAATTAAATAAATATTACAAATAATTTATTAGTTAAACATTTTTAAAATAATATCGTGACTGGCCAATTCTGGAATAATTAAAAATCAACGAGAATAGTTGATATTTAATCCGATAGATGGCGCAAGCCATTAGCAACTTTCAGTTGCACGGTAAGGAGATGTCTTTTTTTTTTTAATTTATGAACCTTATCCCAGTACAATGTCACATTTGTACTATACAATATATATATTGTGTTTATATATAATCTAATACATATTAAATATGAAATATATATTTATATATAAAATATATCAATACAAAGCAATAACGCGCCATCTATATATAACAAATGAAAACATAAAGACGCGAAGGCTTCCTTTCTTTTCGCGTCTTAATGTTTTCATTTGTTATATATAGATGGCGCGTTATTGATTTGTATAAATTTATGCCTAACTGGCCTTGTACTTATTGTTTACGGAAGAGCGTTGCTCGACGCAAATAATTAAATATTGTTCTACTGTCCTAAAAGCTTATGTCCATAGTTTTCTTAAATGTTATTTCTAAGATTCCAACATTCAGTGTAGCATATAAAAGCAAAATGATTCAATACAGTATTAGAGCTCTAAAGGAGCGGTCTGGTAGATTAAATTGGCGAAACCGCTGGGAGGGTTCACCACTGATGAGCCAAGCCCTCCCAATATTTTTTTTCATCGCAGTAAGAACAGTAGACACTTGATTTATTTGTGAAAAGAAACATTCGCGTCTTAATGTTTCCATTTGTTATATATAAATATATAAATTATTATTTAAAATAATATTGAAAATACAAAATTTCAATTGAATTGGACAAATACACACCATGATGCAGAAATAGTATAACCGAATGTGTATTATGTTACCCCCATAATATTAATTATGGTATTTTTTGCTCAATAAATTTCCCTCCTTGCCTCTTTTTGAAAGCTTTTATTTTACTTGCTTCCCTGTCAGTCTGTCTGTCCACAAATCTTCTAATCGATTTTTGATATACTTCTAGAGCACGTAGGAATCTAAAATTTGGTACACTTTTCAGAACCCGATGACAATGTAAGTTGAGAAATTTTCAGACTTCTGGGTTGTCAGGGTGGCCGGAAATTGGCAAATTTCCAAATTGCCTTTCAAAATTTTAAATTTAATTTTAATATAATTCCAGATCGTATATAAGTATCAAACTTTTAACACTCACTCAGTCCAATAAACAATGCAAGTGTACAAATATTCAGACTTCTGGGTGGTCGGAGTGGCCAGGAATTTTTCTATATATTTTTAAGTCTTATGTTATTGTATAAAAACAGGGTTGAAAATTGTTTTGATCAAAATAAATTTCTTCATATCAACCTCAAGTTTGCCTTTCCCTATTTTTCTACATTACAATATAGAAAAGGTGTTCCAAGAATATATCAACCAGTTTTACTATAGTGTTCTTTTCGGGGAATCTCACTACATTCCGTCGCCTAATATCTTATAAAAGGTTGAATATTGATGGCATATTTTCATACCCAATTAGATATTCCAATACATTTTGACTAAATATTAAGCAATATAATAGCTAAGAGTTCTTATTCTTTGGCGAAACATTTCACATAATTTATATAGTTTATCGACTAAATTAAACTCTTCGAATAAAAATAGCAAAATATAACGACGATTGAAGAGGAGTGTCTTATATTAATTTTATTCGCAAGCTTTCGGACGCATGCGTCCTTCTACAGGCTTTACAATGACAAAAAGAAAGAAATATGAGATGAGTATTAATAGAAAAATATATTTTTGCATATGAGAAAAATATAGTATTATAAATATAAATATATGTTTTCATCGCAGTAAGGACAGTAGAAGTTTGTATTATGTATAAAAGAAACATTCGCGTTTCAAATCCTTTTATTTTATATGTATAGATGGCGCGTTATTGCTTTGTATAAATGAAAGTGAAAACGTAAATTTCGTATATACAGAATTAATATGCAAAATCTTTTGCTGAGAAAGTAAAAAAACATTTTTACTATTACACCTTCAATCCGCTAAAGATAATGCCAAATAAACAACTGAGGATGGACCTATAAATAAAAATTTCTAAAAGGATATAGACTGCGTGTGACTATTTACAGAAGGAGTGGTATTTCGGGGATATCTATTTTCCGGTTTATACGGTTGTACTTTATGGAAAGGAATGGTTCTATAAATAGTCTCTGCTGTTTATTATTGATATGGTGATAATGTATTGTTGGGGAATTTAAATTAAAATTATGGCCTGTTTGAGATATATGTTGAAATATTAGAGATCTAAGGTCCTTGTTAATGTTATTCCTGTTATGCTCCGTCATTCTTACAGTAGCGGATCTAACCGTATCTCCCACATAAGTGGCAGAACAATCTCTACAGGAGACAGAGTAGACCGCCCCGCAAGAATCGATCGCCGTTTTTGTTATGGGGTTTCTGATGGATGTATAAATGTCTGGAGGGCTATTGAAGTAGGTATTGATACCATATGTTCTTAGTATCCTAGAGATAGAAACTGTGTGTGGGGAGTATGGTAAGATACAAGTATGCCTATAGAATGAAGTGGATTTAGTGAACAGGTGTGTATAAATGTTTCTCTATGAAGGGAATAGGGTAACTAGAGGAGATCAAATTAGAAAATATTTTTGATTTTTATATTGTTTTAAAAATAGTGAGGGAACAATGGGTATGCAAACGTTTAGTGAGAGTTCTAACTGTGTTAATTTTATGCGATATAGAACTATAGGATATAAAGCAAGTGTAATGGGGGCAAGTGTAATTCGAAACATTTAAACATGTTTCGAAAAATATCAAGCAATGCTAAAATCCGATTCCAATTCAATGCGAAGCATTCAACATAATTTAATGAAAAACATCTGATTTGCTGTAAGATCAAGAGATATTTTAACTACCTAATATTTGGATTTTATCTGCCCTTTTCACCCACATTTTTGCTAATTTAAAGAGGTATTTATCTTGAGAAATTTATTTATAAACATATTTGATAAAAACATGTTGCAACTCATGATCAGCGGATTCTATAGTCTATAGTTGCATTTTGACATCAATTATTCAATAAAAAAATTTTCATCTAGAACATATGATCCATGAATGTATTATCCAATTGAACATCAACCGATAAATATCCATTTTCAAAATGCAATAATTCAAAAGGTTATTTCATTTATTTTTTATTTATTTATTTATTTCAATTTAAAGCGCTATGTCCCCCTAGGGACACTTGCGCTGTCATACATGTATGCCTTTACATTTGTCTACACAAATATATACAAATATTTTAGGCCGTGAATAGAATAGTCATATGATATTAACAATGAGAAAGAGAGAAAAAAGAACTGTGAACAAAAGAAATAAGTGTCTGGCAATATGTACAATCAACATAATATAAATTATCAGTATCCAAAAAATATTTGTGTTGCCATATAATTTAAAATATATCTACAAATGGTTATTTCATCTTGAAAGCAATCAAAACTATATGAATTCATGATATCTTGACGGTTCTTGGCCTACTCTAGACCATCTCCTATTACAAATCAGACAATCCTGGTATCGGTAATAGTAAACCGATTTATAAACTTTACTCTGACCATCCATTAGAGGCATAAGCTTAAGTAGTGAAAGAGAAGTTTAGTTAGTTCAAAGATAATGATAATCACTAAAGGGGGGAGTTACAGTATATATTATAGATGAATAAAGGGAGAAAAAGAGATGAAAAGGCGAAAATCAATTAACTAATGTCAAAAAATCACCTAACTCTCAGGTTATTGAGACATTCAGAATTCTATAGTTTGACATTTTGAATAGCCGGCGTCAGTAATTTTTGGAAATAAGAGAGTTGCAGTATGATGGTTAGAGATGAAGAAAAAAAAATAGGTAGGCATTAGAAAATCAAGACAAGAATCTATTCTCTAGGACGATTTCTTAATCGCGTCAAACTTTCAGGTTACTGGGCATTTTAAAATTCGGTGGTTTGACATTCCTGAATGGCCGGCCAGCAGGATGAAGCAATAAGGAACGAAAGAAGTGTTTGGCGAGGTCCAGGCCAGGGGTTGTCTGTCCTCTGCCAGTCCACCTGCAATTATCGGCAGGACCACTCCTTTCCCACCGACACAAGCCTCGGGCTCTGGTTACCCTAATGCACTTTTAATCACAGCTCTCCCTCCTACATATGCAACTTTCTTTTTTGCCCCCGCGCGCCTAATGGATGAGAACAATGGCAAGGTATTGTTGCACTGGCTGAATTTGGCCATTAGGTGCTATTCATCGGAATTTACCACCTGATCTAGATGATCGGGTCTTTAGGCAATGTCTGGAGATCTGAGAATTGTCCAAAAAAGAAATGTTCCATTTAGTTCATTATCTATTATGTATTCAAGAGTTCAGGAATTGTGTTTAGTAGTACAATATTAATTTCATGAAAATCATATATATATATATTATATAGTCTAAAAACTCAAATATTTCTATATTTAAAAAATATATATTTTATTTTATTCATTGATAATTTTACTTTGTTATCATCGTTTTTTTAGAAAGACTTTCAGTTTAGTTGTATAGTTTTGTTGTAAATATGCGTAGTTAAAATATCTATTATTTTAAATCACTAATATAGAATTAACTTTATAAATTCTATATAATGTGAAACTAACTAATGTGTAATATTTCCTCAAGTAATTGAAAATAAAAGCTACTTGACGGTAAATAATTATCTTTTTCTTATCACGACTGCACCTCAACCCTTTATCTTATCGATCCTTTGTCCTATCAACCCTTTATCTAACAACAACAAATTTATTCATAACAATAAGTCGACAGGATTTACCTAATTTTTATTAAATTTTATATCATTTTATTTGGAACTTGTGAAATAATGGCAAAATCAAAAAGAGAAAAAGATGTTAAATTTGCATATCAAGTGATGCCGTCTTTTGTAAAATACAATAATAATTTAAATATTAAAACTTGGATTATAAATTTTGAAAGAAAAAGTTATTCTTATGGGTTTGATAATAGTTGGAAGGTACTTCATTTATCGGATTACTTGCAGGATGAGGCTTTAACATATTACTTCGAAAGCCTTTGCCATATTGAGGACTGGAATAAACTCAAAGAAAACCTTATAACCAGATTCTAGAAAACCAAACTTACACCATTGGTTGAAATGATGAAAATCAAACAAAAAGAAAATGAAACAGTCACCCAATATTATCACCGAAAAATGCAGCTGATCAACAGTGTAGAATTAAACCTCACCTCCATAATAGAATTATTAAATGAGGGAATAAAGAAAAAATTCAAACTCTATCTAGCTACCATAGACTCCGTACAACCCTCGGAATGGCTATTAATGGCCACTAAAATAGTAAAAAATCTGCTTCTGGGTAAAATAATTTAAGCTTATTAGAGTGTATAATTTCTGTTTGTTTTCTTTGGGGTAAATTGCGTTTATTAATGTCATATGTGACTATATTACACCAAACATTGTGAAACTTGCCAGTTTAACAAGTCTAGGGATAACAGAATTGTTTAAGGACCACTACAACAGATGCCAATAGCTACACACCCAAATCACATTTTTTCTCTAGATACATTGGGCGGGTTACATAAATATGGGACAACAAGACACAGTATCCATAGATCACCATAGTAGATTCCTTTGGGCTTTTCCAACAAAATCTGTATCAACTGATTCTTATATAACTTGTTTGAGAAATTTATTCCAAATTAATGAATCTGAAATATTAATAACTGACAGAAAAATGCAGCTTTTCTTAGCAATAAATTTAAACACTTTTTAAATAGAAATAATGTTAAGCATCTACTCACCAGTGCACATCAACCAGAAACAAATGCAAAAGTAGAAAGACTAAATTCCACTATCATTTATAGGTTAAGATGTGAATATAATGCTAATTTAAAGATTCCTTGGACAAAATATATTCCTAAAATTACTTAAAGCTATAATGAGAAACAGTACATACCACAACAGGCTTTACACCTAAATTCTTATACTATGGAATACAACCACAGTATATAGAACATGACACAGAAACACTTACACCAATAGAAAAGGCAAGGAAATTAGCCATTGAAAGAACCCTAAAATCCCATGAACACAGCAAACAACTTTATGATATTAAACACCCAGAACCCATTTTTAAAGAAGGAGATCAGGTATTAGTAAAACCTTTATTTATCCAAACACTGGTAAATTAACACAAAGATATATAGGCCCATTTACTATTTTAAAACAACTTTCTCCAGTCACATATGAAATTAATAAACCCAATTTACCCCAAAGAAAACAAACAGAAATTATACACTCTAATAAGCTTAAATTATTTTACCCAGAAGCAGATTATTTACTCCACTATAGCACTAACATAGAAAATGACTTGATGGTAAACCAAAATTCTAACACAAAGTTAATAGATATTGATGATAAACCATGTTTTTTACAGGAAGGCCATATTTTGGACATGGACAATGAAGAACAAATATCAGCACCAATTCTTAAGCCTTCACAAATAACTTAATGTCACTCCATACATCTATTAGCGATTCATTGCTCAACCATGTAAAAATAACATTTTCTACTGCTTTTTGATACTTTGAAGTGTAACTAGCATAATGTCATAATTACTCAAATTTTAAATACCTTTTTTGCTTCATATACATTTTTGATATTTATCACTCATTAATATTTCTTATATATACTTTTATTATAATTTCATAATTATATAAATTATTTGTAAACAAACTTTCTTTTGTTTATTTTGAAAAAATGTGGATATTGATTTTTATTGTTTCATTTTTAATTATTTCTATAGATTTATTGATTTCGTTTAATTAATTATTTTTAATTACCAATTTTATTTTAAAATTTTAATATTTTAAAATCTTTTTCACAGGGGGGAAATATTATATAATCTAAAACTCAAATATTTCTATATTTTAAAAATATATATTTCATTTTATTCATTGATAATTTTACTTTGTTAACATCGTTTTTTAGAAAGACTTTCAGTTTAGTTTTATATTTTGTTGTAAATATGCGTAGTTAAAATATCTATCCTTTTAAATCACTAATATAGGATTAACTTTATAAATTCTATATAATGTGAAACTAACTAATGTGTAATATTTCCTCAAGTAATTGAAAATAAAAGCTACTTGACGGTAAATAATTATAGTTTTCTTATCACGACTGCACCTCAACCCTTTATCTTATCGATCGTTTGTCCTATCAACCCTTTATCTAACAACAACAAATTTATTCATAACATATATATATATATAATCAGTCGTAATATTATATATAAATCAAAATAATTATTTGGATTTGACTAGCTTTATTAGCCCAATTTCAATATTTCAAAAAGCGTATTTCTCTTTTTTTTATTTCATGAAAATAAAAAGCGTTCAACCTCGTACCGTAAAGTAAATAACGGTGAGGAATTTCACTCTTTCTGATATTCAAAATGATTAAATATTACGTTCAATAAAATTAGGAAATCCATATCTAGAAATCATTTTTGTGTTTTTGAGTTTTGAATTGAGTTTTGTGTAATAAACGGTTTCTACTATTTAATCACGATTGTTCAAACTTCCTAGCAGAACTCATGGTATTCTTTACGCAACCAAAGCTATTCATATTTTTCCACAAAAAAAAAATAAAAAATAAAAAATTCGAATTGCCTCAGACTGCCAATTGACTCTTTCTAGCATATGTAGTTTCCTCCATCGTACATATAAAGTACGACTCTGCTGTGTCAAATACCACAGCAGTGGTCCTGGGAAATTAACTATAAGACCAAAGAACTAAGACTTCTATACATTCTAACTTACATCCCCCTTTCCAACAATCCTTCTATAAAGCGTTGCCCGCAATAAAAGAACCTAGAGCAATGCATTTATGGATCACTCAACCAGCAATCGCAGAGGATTTATAGATACGCAAAAAAGGTTTATCCTTATGCTACCAAGAATCTAACATGATTGAACTTCAACAATTAACTAACTCGCCATGGCTATCTACAAGAAAGTACAGGGTGATCCAAAAGTCCCGCACAACTTTAAAAATTAATATATCGGCGAATATTTGCGCTAGAGCAATGCGGTAAACACCATTGTGTTCAGGATGCAATGGGTTTTTTTATGGCAATTAATGAAAAATTCGAAATTGATTTTAGTTACAACTTTACTTGCTAGATGGCGCTCTACCAGAATCAGCTATTCAGCGGCCAAATTGTTTGATAAATTGAAAAACATAACTGAACGACACGTATTTTTCCTTTTTGAATACCAGGAAAGAACAACTAATAATATCAAATGATAAATTAATAAAACACCATTTCGCCAAAAGTTAGAAGAAATGGTTAACGATTTTTAAATACAATCTGAGATATGTAAAATAGGTATATGCAAATTAAAACATGTAGCAAAAAAAACTGATATTTTAGATGCTGTTTGCTGGAATCCTCTCAGCGATTTAAATTTCGAAAATAATAATTTTCTAATTTTTTTAAATTCAACTCTCTCTCAGTATAGATTATATTTATTTTAATTCATTTGAAAAATATTTATCTATCTCTGATGATTCATTTTACTCTGGAATGCCGTTGTTGTTTTTGTCGTGACCAATAAAGAGCCTCAGATGTCTCCATGCATCTCTATCACAGCAGCATTCTCCACTATCTTGGGTGTGTAAAGCAGCTGCTCTGGGTCTATGTCAATTTTCTGCGAGGCTGCGGGCATGAGAATATGTGGGTAGGTGTTAGTTCCACACCAGGACAGTTGTTGCATTTTCTATAGTTCTTGTGACATCTGGATGCATTGTCATTCCTTTATAATGTTTTGTTCTAAATCTTGTTATAGTTTTGTCACTTTTCTCTCGGAGTTTATTTCACATTTTGATCTTTTCTTATTTTTTGTTTATTATCTTGTATTTTTCTAAAGCATTAGCGTCAAATAATGACATTTGTTCTTTCCTTGGGCTCAACATTATGGCTTCCTTTGCAAATTCAACTGCCATTTCATTACCCCCTATCCAAACACTGGCAGGAATCCATTGTAGAATGCAGTTATTCTCCAATGATATCAGTTGAGTAAGCAACGAGTGTATTTTCTGTGTGATTTTAGTATTGCCCTTCTGAATTGCTTCTAGATCGGATATGAAGTCGGTGTATATTATAATTCCTTCTGCTTGATGCAGGGATGGTTGGTTAAGGCAATACATCAAGAGCTTTTCAGATAGCTGTCAGTTCACAAGTGAAGATTGACGAAATCTTTCTTGCTCCTTCTTTGATTTTGATGTATGTTCCATTTATTTATTGCGTATGATATTGTTTTTTACAGCACAATACAACAATGTTGGCAAGTTTCTCTAGAGTGGAATGTCGAGGTGACGAATCCACTCCAGGGCCTCCTCTGTGCACCGGTGGATATCCCCAAGTGTTCCCTGGAAGAATCTTCGAGGACAGTCCCTTAGGATATGGTGCATTGTTCCATATTTCAGTATTATGTTAATTGCAGCCCCTCCATTACTTATGGAAAGGTCTGATGATCCATCTGTATATGCTGTTAAATAATTTATCTGATCGCATAAACCAATTGTGTCAAGTCCTTTCTTTTTAAGTATGTTTTTGTTTTCTTTTTTTTTTCTTTTGCAGGGTTCATTCAGGTTAAGATTGATGATTACATTTGATGGAAATGGGGTGGGAAATATTGTTATTCTCGAATTTGAAATTCATTATGTTTCATATTTATGCCCTTTCTAATATTGTTGTCGTACTGAAGTGTTGAAGATCTTTTGAGCCTTTCTTTTTGTGTCCAGTTTAAATAGGTTCTATGGGATATGTGTTCGGTTTCTTTAGTTTTTAAGCTATTGGTGAATTTTATAGTTTTTAATTGTCTTCTGCTTTCAAGTAGGTCTAGACCACATTCTCTCTGAATTTTCTCATTGTTGGTATTTGAAACAGAACCAGTGATTAATTTGGCCGCTTTTGATTGAACACTGTCTAGTCTTCTTTTTAGTGATGAACTTGAGGGAGCCCAGACAGGTGTTGCATATTCCATTATTGGCCTTATTAAGGTGATATATGTTGTTCTGAGAATTTTGGGTTTTGCTCCCCAATTTGTTCCACATAGCCTTCTCAGAATGTTTAGGTTTCTGGTAGCTCTATTTGAGGTGCTAATTATGTGTTCTGTAAATCGCAATTCCTCATCAAGTATCAAACCTAGGTATTTTGGATATCTAATTTTATCAATTATATGGTTGTTTATGCTTATTTTGGAGTTAAATTCATGCCTTTTTTCCTGTCAGTGAAGGAAACCTATAGGTTTGTGTTTATTGGGTTTATGGTCATTTTGAGTTTCATTGCCCACTTCTCCAGTTCTCTCATTGATGTGCTCAGTATTTTTCTGATATTTCTATACTGCTACTTGTGTGCCATATGGCTATATAATCTGCATAACAGGCAACTTTTGTGTCTTCAGTGAGGTAAGGATGGATGTTGTTAAGGTTGTGTTCTAATTAGATATACAACAACTCAAACTTGACTATGACTCTTTTTAGCTCTTATTCTTTTCGTTTAGCCAACAAAAATGTCCAATTTATATACACATATATTCTTACATAATGAGACTTTAAAGAATGCAAATAATCTTCATCTATTTACATACACAACACATCTCCCCCCTTAATAATACTCCAGTCGGTCTGGGAGTTTCTTGGCTCTCTGAGGTCTATGACTGAGGACGGGCACTTGCACAGCGGCAGGCTCCGGTTTAGGAGTGCAAGAGGTCACGTGCACATCAGCAGGCCCCGGTCTAGGAGTGCAAGAGGGTACGTGCACAGAAGCAGTCTCCTCCTTGTTTCCTGATGGACCTCTGGAACCTCCTCTTCACTTTCTTTCTGACTTCCACCTACAGGCTTCTCTCCCGATGTTCGAGGAAGTATCAAATTTCCTGTCTCCACTTGCTTCTTTCTCACAGGTCGCAATTGATTGATATTCCTCTTATACAGGACGCCCTCTCAACTTATAAGGTAGTGACGGTAGCTCAATAATTTCAAAATGGTACCTTTTTACCGTTTACGTCCAGTTGCATAGTTGCGGAAATAAAACCTCGCAACCCGTAGTAAACTGCTCCTGCCTTCTTACGGCCTCGTGAAATACCTCTCGCGGATTTCCCATCTTGGTATTATATTCGAGAATTTTGATCTTAAACTTCTCTTCATTAGCAGTTCCGCAGGGGAATTCCTTTATTAAAGTTTGGGGGAATGCTCTATGAGCAAATAAGAATATTTGTAGATTCGTCTCTAAATCATCCTTCCCATTATTCTTTCTCAAAAGGTTTTTAAACTCTCTTACATATCTCTCAGCTAAACCATTTGTACTAGGATTATACGGACTGGTCTTAGTGTGCCGTATACCATTCATTTTGGGGAATTTCTCGAATTCACCGGAGACAAACTGTCTTACGTTATCTGTAACCAAAATTTCGGGCAATCCAAATCTGGCAAACATTTCTCTAAGATGATTTATAATCGTTTTGCTGGTAATATCTTTGATAAAAATTTCTATCCACTTTGAGTATGCCTCCACGAGAACCAAAAACATCCTTCCCATGAACGGACCCGCTAGATCAAGATGAAGTCGATGCCACTGTTTTTCGGGCCAGGTCCATTCCGAGATGGTAGCCGGGGGCATGCTTGCCGATTCTTGGCATACTCTACATTCTCTAGTTAACTCCTCGATGTTACTGTCTATGCCTGGTTACCTGAAAATACCGTCTGGCAATCATCTTCATTTTAACAACCCCCATGTGTATTTCATGCAAGTCATTTAATTTTAAAGATCTTAATTTTTGGGGAATTACCACTCTTTCACGCTATTGAAGACAACCAAACTCCAAACCAAAAATAATAAATTAAGAGTCCTATGAAAGATCTTAATTGCGAAACATTCTTTAGGTTCAGCGCCTCTATCACTGCTTTAATTTTATATTCTAAGGAATGCAGTCCATTTTTATCCATTTTAAACCATAAATATTCCACCGATTTCTTTTTAAATTTACATTTATATCTGTTTAACTTTAAAATTTTTTCTAGCAATCATCTAAACACTAGATCCAACACTAGATTCATGATCTTCAAAGTCTTTTCCTGCAACCAAAATATCATCTATGTAGCAGGCCACACCAGGCAAATCAGCAAATAGACCTTCCATAATCCTCTGAAATTTATTTGGTGCTACCGCTACGCCATATGGTAGTCTTTTATAAGAAAACAACCTCTTTGTTGTGTTTATATCAACAACAGCTTTGGCTTCTTCCGCTAACATTACTTGTAAGTAAGCCTGTGATAGGTCTAGAGACGAAAGTACGGTGCTTGTAGATAATTTTGAAAAGATCTCATCTATCGATGGAATGGAATACCTATCTAATTCTATTGCTTTATTAGCTGTACATCTAAAATCACCACATATCCTCACACTACGATCCTTTTTTAATACTGGTACTATTGGAGCGGTCCAATATGCATGAACTATAGGTTATAAAATGTAAGAATTCACTAAACGATCAATTTCATTCTCTACTTTGTTTTTTAGAGAGAAAGGTAAACTTCTGGCCTTACAAAACACAGGAGTCACATCCTTTTTTTAATTAAAATTTATTTTAACATCCTTAAGACTGCCCGAATCTTTGTGTGTTAAACAAATCTGCATATCTATCAATCAATCTATTTCTATTAGATTCATTATTTAAGGTTTTAACTGTTTAAGCCATTCTCTTTCTAACAAAATCACCTGGATTTTTCATTTACAACTATTAATCGTAAATATTGGTTGGCTTCTTTTACAAAAACATTTCTTTGCCCTATAATCTCTATTGATTTACCACAAAAGGATTTTAATCTTAAATTTGTTGGAAATATTTTTTTACCTTGCCAATAAATCGTATAGATATCTTTAGGTATTAACGTAACTGGACTTCCTGTATCTATTGTAAAGCACAAAGAATTATCATCTACTGTTAAATTTATTGTGGCATCAGTTTCGCCCTGTACAGAATATATAGAGTCCTCTTGTACAAATTTACATCCCTTTTTTTTTACCAGCTTTGCAGACCCTACTTAAATGACCCAGTTTTTTACATTTTAAAACAAGTCTTTGTTCTATGAGGCCAAACAGAGGCCACGTGTGAATGTCTTTCACCACATCTATAACACATTATTTCTCCCCTTTGCCTGGAAGGCCTATGCTGCACCATACTATTATTGTACTCACCCTTTTTATCTTTTATATTCACAGGGGATATCTTGGCCACTAATTTAACTTGTAATTCTCTTGTATTTATCTCCGCCAGTTCGAACGAGATCGCCACGCAAAAATTTATCCAAGGTGACATCGTCGTCCTCTTGTAGTAGCTTCTTTTGCAGGCTTTCCAACTTGATTCCAGCCACCAAACGGTCTCGCAACGTGGTTCCCAGCATATCGCCGAAATTACAATTTATTGCTAAATGTTTTAATTCTCTAAGATATTACGAAATTGATTCTCTTTCCTGTTGAATTCTCTTCAAAAATCTGCATAGCTGTGGTATCACTTTCTTCTTTGGATCCAAATGCAGCATAATTCTTTGAATGATAGTATCATAGGGTTGATCTTTCATTAGTCCAGGAAGAAAATGTCGTTTCCCAGCTTCAAAGTTTCAGAATCTGGTAGCGAGGTAAAAATCAGTACTTTAATCTCCTCCTTCAGATGCCAAAAAGAAAGCCTCAAATTTTTGTACAAAAAGATCGAAGTGTCCTCCACTGGGCTATAGTATCTAAAAGGTACTATTAACTTTGAACTTGTCATGCTGATCTTTTCTACTATTTTGTTTTCTTGAACCAGATAGTTTAAAAGATGTAGTTGTTATACTTGCGTAGACGCCGTTTTCCTCAGATTTTTACTGGCTCTGTAGATCCCGCATCCTCGTTGCCACTTTTGTTGTGTCGTAATTAGGCGTACAAGAGCTCAAACTTGACCATGGCCAACAAAAAATGCCTATTTTATATATACATATATTTATACATAATGAGGCTTTAAATAATACAAATAATATCCATCTATTTACATATACAACAATTAATATATAGCGAGAAGAGTAGAGGACTGAGGACAGATCCCTGAGGTACACCAGCCCATGTTCTTCGGTCCTTGGAAAATGTTCCATTGACCAGAACCTTTATCCTTCTTCCCCTTAAGAAGTTTGCAATCCAGATCAAGGTTTTTCCTCTTACTCCGATGTTGTGCAGCCTTTCAAATAATTTCTCCCTCTACACTCGATCAAAAGCTGAGGTCATATCCAGAAATACGGCCGTTGTCTTCTTTGGCTGTTTGTCCTGGAAAGAATATATTATTGATTGGCAGAAGTAGAACAGTTGATCAGTTGTACAGTGTCTGGATCTTTAGGCAGTTTGGTAGAAGTTTATTTTATTATTGTTAGTGAGCCAGACAAAGAGCCTAGAGTGGATAATTCATTCTGTTATTTTACAAAGTATGCTAGTAAGAGCAATTGGCCGATAGTTTTTGCATCCCTTGGCATCTTTGTTTGGTTTCAGTATTGGCACTATTATTGATATCTTTCAATTCTCTGGTAGTTTACCAGTTTGCCATGAAATGTTCAGTATTCGTAGGAGTTGATTTTTAGCTTCGTCTCCAAGGCCTGATAGAGACATTAAGTGAAGCGTCTTCGGATATTGCAATCATACTTGGTGATTTTAACGCCGAAAAACCAACTTGGGGATCACCTGTCCAGGATAACAAAGGTCAGCAGGTTGAGGAAATGCTAACCGACCTCGACCTTACACCGTTAAATAACGAAATGGACTTGGATAGAAGTCCACAGGCACAGAATCCGCAATAGACATCACAGCGATAAATTACAACATCGCACCCACAAAACAATGGAAAATTCTGAAAAGTGCAATCAGTGACCACAGACCAATTTTAACAACCCTAAAATTCAAAATTGAGAATGTCCAACAGAATAAAAGAACACTGGTAAAAAATTCACAGAAAAGCTTGAATAACTGTGCGTTCTCGCTATTTATATCGGTTAGAGTTTTGGAGGATTAGTGTTGGTTTTGATTGTTTTATAACACTAATTATATTCCAGTGATGGCTTTCCTTTTTTGGATCCATTTTTTTCGCAGAATTCTGCCCATTTTTCACTTGTTTGAATATACATATTTCTTGTTCTAATTAGTGAATAATTTCAATGAGTTCCTTTATGATTTCTTCTCTTTTATTTGTTTTAAGAAGTTCATTGGTATTGTCTCTCTCTGCAATCATTGCCTCGATATTGTAGTCCTTCCAGCTTTGGATATGCTCGAAGAGAATTTTTCCAATTTTTTGTCAATCGTTCTGTAATTTAATTCTTCGTTGCACAGTTATTCAAGCTTTTCTGTGAATTTTTTTCCAGTGTTCTTTTATTCTGTTGGACATTCTCAATTTTGAATTTTAGGTCTTTAAAATTGGTCTGTGGTCACTGATTGCACTTTTCAGAATTTTCCATTGTTTTGTGGGTGCGATGTTGTAATTTATCGCTGTGATGTCTATTGCGGATTCTGTGCCTGTGGACTTCTATCCAAGTCCATTTCGTTATTTAACGGTGTAAGGTCGAGGTCGGTTAGCATTTCCTCAACCTGCTGACCTTTATTATCCTGGACAGGTGATCCCCAAGTTGGTTTTTCGGCGTTAAAATCACCAAGTATGATTGCAATATCCGAAGACGCTTCACTTAATGTCTCTATCAGGCCTGTATTGATGCTAGTATTATCGTGGTGATAAACATTCAAGAATGTTATTGTTTTTTTCTGGGAGGTAGATTTCTATTGCCTGAGCTTCTGTTGTGCTTTCTGTAGGCTTATTCTGATTATAGGCGATTTCCTTAAATTTGATTTCTAGAGTTTCAATCCAAACGGCAAGTCCTCCTCCAAATTTTCCCGGTCTGTCCTTTCGCAGTGTTGTATAACCTTTGATATTGAATCTCAGATTCGGATTCAATTTTGTCTCCTGAAGACAAGCAATATGCACATTGTTGTCACAGAGAAGACAAGTCATCTCTTTATTTTCCTCTGGGTACCATTTGTATTGAGTTGTAGTAGATTGAATTGTGTCTTCGTAGTAGATTTCTCATCATGAGTTCGAGCTGCAGCTCCTGACGCGGCGGTTACCCCGGACGCGGTAGCATTACTGGAGATATCAGTTTTGCTCTTCATTTGAAAATGGGTGCCGTTGCAGCGTTAGTCACCTTGGAAACGAACCAGAATTTGGTCAAATATTCCAAGGGTCCAGGGGGGACCGCAAGGAGGTGTGGTCGGACTTCTCCCCTTCCCCCTGGAATGCCGTCACTACAGGATAAAGCACTCTTGGTGAATTTTTTAAATTGTGATTCAGAATCTGCCACTGAAGCCTTACCAGCGTTTCGTTCCTTTAAAGATATTCGAAGAGGTGAAGGACCAATGCGTTGCTACTCTCTAAGGCGAATGATTAATGGTTTTGAGGAAACTGGATCTCTGGAAGCAAAATCTCGGAGTGGAAGGCCATCGACATGCAAGTCAGTGGCTGTTACGGTTTTGCAGAATGCTGAAGCTATTGAAACGTTATCCACGTATAGAGAAGTAAGTGCTAGACAAGTTTCTCGACAAACGGGGATTTCGTATGGAACAGTTTGGAGAGAACACACATTTAGAATTTTTCTTTTAAAATACCCTAACAAAATTCAAAGTTTTCACGAGTTGAAAGTCAGCGATTTTGAGAAGCGTCAAGAATTCGCTGCATGGGTTTTCCGGCAAATTGATATTGATGAAAACTGTCTTCCAAATGTTCTAAGAACAGATGATGCTCACTTTTATCTAAAGGGAGAATTTAACATTCAAAACTGCCTCATTTTGGCAACAGAAAACCCTAGGATTTTTACAGAAATGCCACTTCATCAGCCCAGAGTTACAGTTTTGGGTGGATTCACTTCTTCTTTTATTATTGAGCCATTTTTCTTTGAAAAAAAAAATCAATGAAAGAACTTTTAAAACCGTTTTTGTAACTGGTGAACGTTATGTTCAACTTTTGAGAGAAGAGGTTATTCCCGTATTGCAGGACAGACAAGTATTAAGCGAAATAACATTCATGCAAAATGGTGGACCTCCTCATATCTCCCGCGGTGCCAAACAATTGCTGAAGGATACGTTCGGTGAAAATCTTGGGATAAGTCGCCACTTTATATACCAGTTGCCTCCAATATCACCAGACTTGACGCCTTACAATTTCGGTTATGAGGGTACATTAAGTCGCGTTTTTATCGATGCCGGCCTACCACATTGGCCATGTTGAAGACTTCTATCAGATTGCACGTTTTATAAATTTCAACTATTTAATTGTGACCATTCTGTCATCTATCGTCTGCAGGCGGTGTTTGAGAATGAAGGGCGCCACATTGAGCAACGATTGTGACCTAATACAAGAGAGAAGGCAGTTACCTCATGTGTTCAATTTTGCAGCTCTTTGTTTTGGGTTATGGGAATAATAAATGCTGTCCTCACATCTTGACTTTTTTTTCTGTGAACAGTAATTTTTTTGTTTGTCATTTGCCCACATCTTATATTATGTCGTGCAGGCCAAAGTTTTATAACTTCTCGAATAACACTGGTATACACAATTTTACCCCTTATGTTTAGTTTATCGCTTTTCGCTCATTAGAAGAAATAGCATAAGGAATATTCTCCGTACCCCCCAACTTTAGAAAATTTGCGCAAAAAATAATACAAAATGCTTTTACTACCACGTTTTTCAACGCAAAAGTCGATTTAAAAATGATATTTTTAGTGGATACATTTTCAAAATTATGTACAGTATAATAAACAATGATAACATTTGAAAACCCCATAGGATATTTGGAATAAAGTAAAAACAAATAGATTTTGTCACCCCCCTCTATATTTCATTTTTGGATCATGACAAATATCCAGTTAAATAGTCAAGTGTCGCCAATCAGTCAAGAAACTACACATTTCTTATAGCAAGAAATCCTATTAATAGTGCCATCATAATTTATGGTACTATATTAACATTTCAAAAATCGTGTATTGATATCAGCAATGTTTTTCAAACATTCAATCTCTTTCACAAAACTCCATCTAAAATATAAATATATTTTGCTAGGTGTTTTAATTTGCATATACCTATTTTACATATCTCAGATTGTATTTAAAAATCGTCAACCAATTCTTATAACCTTTGGCGAAATGGTGTTTTATTAATTTATCATTTGATATTATTAGGGTTCTTTCCTGGTATTCAAAAAGGAAAAATACGTGTCGATCAGTTATATTTTTCAATTTATCAAACAATTTGGCCGCCCAATCTCTGATTCTGGTAGAGCGCCATCTAGCAAATAAAGTTGTAACTAAAATAAATTTCGAAAATTTCATTATTTGCCATAAAAATAATCCCATTGCATCCTGAACACAATGGTGTTTACCGCATTTCTCTAGCCCAAATATTCGGGGAGTTATTAATTTTTAAAGTTGTGCGGGACTTTTGGATCACCCTGTATAATACGCGAACATTTTTAAAAAGGGGTGATCCTATTTATTCCTACTGTTAGAATGAATACCAAACAGTTGATCATCTCCTCTCCATCTTCTCAGCTTCCCAATACTTAAATTTTAGACAGCCACTTTCATAGGAATGCCTAATCTTAGCCTGGCACACCATTGGAAAATCTTTCTAGAAATAAGTCTGCGAACACTACTTGATATCTGGGACGTTCTCAACCCCATTGTAAATAAACCTAAAAGACCCAAGTTTTGCTGACAATCTGGGTAGTTAGAGGAACCTGTTGTGACATATATATATTGCACCTAAAGTGGCACCTCTCCCTTTATTTATACACACCAGAATGATAAATTATTCATAACCCTAGTAAAAAAACTTTACTAATGATTATAGAGAATGAGCCCCAACATATATGTTGGCTTTTTGTCCGAATTAGCCAAAACTGGTGTTGCGGGGGGGGGCTCATTCTTTATTATTACTAGTAAAGTTTTACTAGGGTTATGAACAATACATCGTTCGGATATATATATATATATATATTATAAATAAAAATATTTTCTGCTGATTTTGGAATATTTTGAAATATACAGAATTGTTAGCTGTTGCTTGATTTTTGGGTATCCATGAGTATTTTACGATATTGTTTTTCAGTCGTGGGAATAATAAAATAAATAGTTCAGATCATTATTGCTTTAATTTAGCTGATTAGAAAATATATTAAAAAAACATAATTTGATAAAAGTACTGCCTGGCTTAAGGCGAATAAATCTACAAAATGAAAAACTTATTTACATAATTTAAAAAAGGTTTGAGCCGGCCATCGGGAAACAACAGCAATGAGTTTTTATAGGGGAAGCGTGATCTCTGGCGGTCAATTTAACATAGTATTTGAATCTATGAAATATAATTTTTTTTAAATAAAATAATATTTTATATAACATCACCCCCCCCCCCCGGGAAGAAAATAATATGGGTACAAAGAAAAGTGATAAAAAATATAGTTTAAAAAAAAATGATTGATAGAAAGAAAATGTGAGAGGTAATATTCACTTATCATATTGGTTTTTGGATGTTAACCAATAGACAGGAAAGTAGAAAATTATATAAAGTGTGAATGATTACAAATATTGTTGGTAGAAAGTTAATAAAAATGTGATAATCCATAATCATATTGGTTTGTTGTTAACCAATAAATATGAAATTACAAAAATGATGCACATATAATATTAAAAATGAGGAAGGAAAATAAAATGCATGATTATTACAAAAGTGAGAAATAAAAGGGTGATATTCCCATTATCATATTGGTTTTTGGATGGTAACCATTATATACAGGAAATGGCAAAGTGATACATAGTGTGAATGATGATAAAAATGATTGTTAAAGAGTGAAAAATGTATTCCATTATCGTATTGGCTTGTTGTGAGCCAATAGATTGCAAAAGACATACGCATTGGGTGATTATAAGAAAAAGGGCATTTATGAAAAAAAGTATTAAGTTGTAGACAAAGTTTAAATATGTACAAAGGCAATATCTGAAAACAAGGAATGAACATGTAAAGAAAAAAAAGGTAATGGTAAGAATAAAGAATGGTCATTTGAAAAAGAATCAAGGTGGATAAAAATGAGTTAAAATTTACATATATTTACTACGCTAAATTAACATATTGGCAGAAACGCTTTTAGATATTAATTACATATGAAATAAGTATTGGGGTAAAAATGCAAATTTTGAAAATTAAAACATTGTGAAATGAGATTACATAAAAAAAATATGAAATATCAAAAGTTAGGGAATTTTAAATATATATATATATATATATATATATATATATATATATATATATATAGTGTAGAAACTATATAACAAAATTATAACAGTGATTCTAATTTTAAAAACTTAAGGAGCAAACTGATAATAATGATAACTTATATCAGTTAGATTTGATTAGATTAGCAAGCTAAATCTAAATTAATTATAATAATAAATAGTTATTTAATTTTATAGTCCAGTTTTGTATTAAGATTATCTTCACTATTATGATCATTTAAATACAAATTATAAAATTTGTAAAATGTTATTAATTTGTAGATAGAGAGAGAAAAAAAAAAAAAAATTATATATATATATATATATATATATAAATGTGAAGCTATAAGGTATTGTGGTCATTATCGAAAACATATAGTGAAAATATGATTTTTTAAAAATGTTAAAGATAGTTTAATAAAATATTGAAGATGTGATAAATATATAATATTTTGTTGTTGTTCTTCTGACCGACTGTTTTACATTTATAATTATAAAAACTATAAGGTGCAAATGCTTTAATTGCAAATGTTTTTAAAATAAAATATAGAATGAAATATATTGAGAAGAGAGAGAGAAATAATTATACAAATAAAGAAAAGGCTTAAAAGAATTAAAAGGTGTGGTTCTATTTAAATGGAAAAACAGCTATGGCAAAATTGGTATCTAAATTAATTTGAAAAAGGAGTATATAACTATAATAGGAGATTTAAAACTATGATAAATCATTGACGAGAATTTAAAAAGTTTAAATGGAGAAAGCTGCGAAAAATGGTAGGTACCTTGGAAAGGATGATGCTAGCTGGAGTTGATTTCGGAAGATGGTTGGCGTTGGGCGGAAGATGTGATGGCTGAGATATCCAACCTCGGATGTCGAGATGGCTATGTTCGCTTGAATTGGGCTATGTTTGATTGGGAATGGCTATGTTCGATTGAATTGGGTTATGTTTGGTTAAAGATTGATATATTTGACTGTAGAGGGCTATATCCTTGACTGCAGTTTGCATATAGTAGGTGAAAATGTCTATTTTTGATTAGAGAAGGTTATTTTTGCTTGGAGGTAGGTTATGTTTGATTTGCATAATTGAAAATGAACTATGTTTGGTTGTGGAGAGCTATGTTTGTATGGATTGGCCTATGTCTTGTTGAAGTGGGATATGTTCGATTAAGATGGCTATGTTTGATTAGGATGGCTATGTTTGATTAAGATGGCTATGTTTGATTAGGATGGCTATGTTTGGTTGAAGAGTGGCATTTTTGATTGTAGAGGGCTATTTTTGATTGGAGAAAGTTATGTTTGATTGGAGATGACTGTCTTGTAGATGGCTATGGTCGATGGTAGAGGATTTTGTTTGGAGTGGACTATGTTTGATTCAAGAAGAATTTGCATATTATAAAATGATCTATTTTTGGGTGAAGGATTTGCATAATTGATATTCGATAATTTTGCTCGAGATTTGGAACAAAAAAAAAACAGGTAAATATCCTGTCGACTATTATTATGAAAAATGATGAGATTCTATGCTTGATTTTTGATTATCGTGAGGATTAGATATGGAATTATTTGCTGGTTATTTTTAGGACTAAATGGTATTGGTAATGCAGTCGTCGTTAAAATCTTTAAAGTATAATAATAAAAATGGTTCTGATCAGTAATTGCTTTAATTTAGATAAAGGAAAATATAAAAAAAAAACAATTTGATAAAAGTACTGCCTGGCTTAAGGCGAGTGAATCTACAAAATGAAAAACTTATTTACATAATTTACAAAAGGTTTGAGCCGGCCATCGGGAAACAACAACAAGGAGTTTTTATAGGGGAAGCGTGACCTCTGGCGGTCAATTTAACAGAGTATTTGAATCTATTAGATATAATTTTAAATAAAATAATATTTTTATATAACATATATATGAATAATGATATATTGGGGAAAATAATTTACTGAATTAAAATAGAAAAATTAATATTTATTTTTCCTTAGTTTTTTGACAATTTTGTTCATAATTCCAAGGAGGTTTCAGATAGGAACCGAAGAATATTTGAATTCCTTCCTCCTTTGAAGTATTGAACAATCGCTTAAATATCAAGTCAAAACTCCTAAGAGTATCCTAGTTGAAACCGTGAAACACATTAGATTTAAAAGGAAATATAGAAATCGGTCCTTTCATTTCTCTCCGGTCACACCTCAAAGTCTTAAAATTTTAAAACTTGCATTGTTAGTTGGACTAAGCGAGTGTTAAAAATTTGAGAGATCTATGTGGGCTGTTCGACAGGTAAGGTAAAAAATAAATTTTAAAAACTTGTTTTTTTTTTTAAATGATGTCAAAATTGTCTTCATTTACTTCCACACATCTGGTCCAGCGATGTTCTGATTTTTTATCCCCTCGGAAAAATATTATTTTCGAGGTTCTCAAAGTATCCATTTACGTCGTCTACAACCTATTAATTGATGAAAATTTCCTCCCTCCCAGCCATTTCTTTAGATTTTGGAAGAGGAAAAAGTCACACGGGACCTAATCTGGGAAATATGGTGGATGAGGGAACAATTGTAAACATAAATCGATAAATTTGGCAGCTGTTACATTCGACTTATGGGACGGACCACTATCGTGGTGAAAAAGCTACTTTTTCCGAGCCAATCTAGGACGTTTGGCACGCAATACTTATTTTAATCTATCCAGATGTGTTTCATAATACTATTATTTTATTGTTTCCCATTTTTTAAATTGTCAATCAGAATTATTTATTAGGAATCCCAAAAGACATCACCTTTCCGGCTGACACAACAGCCTTTGCCTTCTTTGGAGCTCTTTCACCCGGACCTATCCACTACTTTGACGACTGTTTGAACTCTGATGTGTAGAGGTGTACCAGGTCTCAACAGTCACAAAACGACGCCAAAATATCAAAGGATTAAGAGTGATCAACGATAAACACTGCCGATAAATGTCTGTCTGCATGCGTTTTTAGTCGATCATGAGCAATCACGGCAACCATTTGGCACACAGCTTCTTCATCTGTAATTTTACATGAAGGATGTCTATTGAGATACCCATGGTCTCAGCTATCTTATGCATCCTCACTTGTCAATCTTCAATAACGCTTAAATGGATTTTTGATACCATTTATGGCGTGATTACATCCAAAGGCTGCCCTTGGTTCACCTTGTGTTAATTTTCGGCCACGTTTTAATTCTTTAATCTAGTAATAAATGGTCTTAAATAAGGGGGCTGAGGCGCAATGATAACAGCTCGAAATTCATTTTTAACCATTTTGGAAGCACTCGCTACAGCGCGAGGTTTCTAGAAGTCGGAGGTTTGACGCAATATAAAAAACCTCCTTCTAGCCCACCAGGGATATTTGTGTCTCCTTCTATACTTGTGAATTATTTTACCATACTTATAAGATAGTCCTAGTATGTGGATTAGAAGCATATTGAAATTAAAGTACAAAATTTGAAAGGCAAAATTTGAAATAAAGTACAAAATTTGAAAGACAAAATTTGTCAACTTGCATTGTCATTAAGTTCGAACAAGTGTACAAAATTTCCGACTTAACAGCTCTAGAAGTATAATAAAAATCTATTTCAAGTTTTAAGGAAGCAAGTTAAATAAAATCTTTTAATTAATAACATCCAATTATATATTGAAAATTTAGACTAAAATAGTTCTTATTTACTTGGAAAAAGGGCAACTAACTGAACTCGCGTCGTCTGATTTCGTGACGTTGTCAGATCAAAACAATGCACTAACTATTTATTTGAATTGTTATAATATATAAATTTCGTGACAATTAATATGATATTTCAAATAAGCTCAGGACTTTTCTTCGTTATAACTCTTTATAAATACAATGTATGCTGTATTAGGGCGAGTCTCAAATAAAAATATTTAAAAATCCATAAAAGTGATGCAATGTTGTTTTAAAAGTTGATAACAGTAATATTGAAGGCTAGCTAGTTGCTCTGTGCTGGCTTCAAGAGAGGTTCGAACAATATATATCTCAAAATTAATTGTCTACACATACAATACAGATTAGCATTCTTTTTATTTCATCTTGAGTGATAAAAGCACCAAATTCTTTTGAAACTTATATATAAAAAAAAGGTTCAGTAAAAAGATGTATGCCTGTGCACAACAAACTGAAATTTCATTTTGTTTAATTCTGATTTGTGTGCGATGAGCTTATCATACAACAAAAATCTAAAAGACCAATTTTATGTATAAGTTGAGCCTTCATCTATGGAATGGTGCCGTTTGGTGAATTAATGTTCTGTGCTGTTAACACTTCACCCTATTCTTATTACTGTCATCAAATTCTTGAATAAAGTTTTCTAACTTTCATGTCATTTTACGCGGAATCGTTCATATTTACTGTGAAGTTATTAATATGATTGTAAAATTCTGGGTGAAAAAGAGAGAGAATTATTCAAAATTCCTATTCTCAACTTACCTAAAATTCATATTCTAAACTTATTAGATTTTTTTTTATTTTACCTCATTTTTTGTTTTAGGCCTAATTCTTTTAATATTATATATATACAATATGTATATATAAATATATACCGATTGATTATTTTCTTTTAGTATATTTATTATTCGGTAATAAAAAGGATAAACTCATCAATGTGAGATTGTTTAAATTCTGTTCATTTTGCTACTGTTGGAAAATTATAAAAATATCGAGGGCGGGGTACGATTTGATTTCCATTTCAGAGAATAGTTTTGCCAAAACAATACAATAACTTTATGAACGATAAGTAACACTTATTTTATGTGGAAGAATATAACTAGGGATATCAGCCTTTGATACATCATATCCACAAGGTTCAAACCCCAGAAAAACCTCTACCTAATCTTCAAATACACTCACCAAGGATTTCATTACAAGGTTTTCAAAATATTCCATGAACCAAAAAGGAAATGCATTTGCAGAGCATGCGGAGCACTTGTTCCTCTAGCACATACCCTCTCCTGTCAAGCCGGTGTTGTGGCTTTGTCACCGACCCGAAGCCGCTAGTTTGCGGGTACGATTAATACGTCTAGTTTTGACGTTTAATTTAACGGGAGAGGAGCCCTATCCTTTTTTAGCTCTCCTGTCAGGATGGAAAGTTCTCCTCACTTGCCCAATTGAGAAGCTTTGAACATTGAAATGGATGTTTAGTCATTTGCATTTTTGCTGTTGCTCTTTTGAAGCTAGTCACGTTATTTACAGGCCTCGATAACCATGGTGAGTAGTTTTCGACTGCTCTAAGTGAACCACATGTCTACACATGTAGAAAACAAAGCAGTTCAACTTTTGTAGTTACAAGATGTCAGGACCCCTTTTGGTTACCTGCACCACTGGTGGGGTTAGACTTGTGCAAGAATCGGTGGACATTGAAGCAAAAAAAAAAAAAGCTCAATGCGGGGTTTGATGTTGTGGTTGTCAGAAATCGATAATGTGTCTATCATTTCACCTCCAACCCCGAAACCTCGTAAATAAAGTATATAAACTCCCTGACATCCTTGCAATCTCTGCCAAAGCAGTGGAACGATTAGTAAACCACGCTGAATAAAAATTGCGTAGGTACAGATAGATCATTGGCGGTGAACCCTCCCAGTAGAAAAAAATAGTATATGTTAAATATTTTATATTTTTCTATAAATGTTCAACGCGGTGAGATGCATTAAAATTAATTCGTTTTTGCTGTTTTCTCTTTTTAATCACTTGCTTACAAATAATTTTACAAAATACGGTGAAGATATAAATAAAAATATATTTCCTACAAATATTTTCTTTTTTCTTTATTTCGACTTAGAGCGCTATGTCCCCCTAGGGACACTTGCACTTTAAAAATAAACAAAATTTTTAAAGAATATAAAGAAAGAGATATTTTAAATATGTACGGAATTAGTATGCAAGTTAGTTAGAAGAAAAGATTTAAAAATATATATATATCAACACAATTGATATATGTACAAAGGGTTGGTAAGCAAATTTAGTTAAATGAAATTAAATTGTAAAGTATTGTGTTTATTCGAGAAAAGCAATTTACAGATTTAAAAAGGTTTTAAGGAATATTTTATAATGAAAATATGTGCTAGATATTATATATAGAGAATTATTCAGTTAAAACAATACTAATAAATATAAAAGTACATTGGCTCCGTAAAAACAAAAATATAAATCGAAAACAATTTCCACACACACACAACACTCGATATTTCTGTAAAATACTGCAAGTTCACCTTTAAGACCTTGGAATAGGGCTCTGGCTCTAATAGCATTGTAGAAGCATTTGTTGTTTGAGAAACCAATGGATGGCTTAATAGGTTTTTATTAATTTTCTCTCAAAATATAGATTCCCTTATGCGTTATTTGTATTCAATTTCTAGAGATAAAAAAAGAGAATGTTCACCAAAAAAAAAGCAACCTAACTTGAAAGCAAAATCAACGGTCTCAATCAGCGTGGAGAGCAATGTTCTACCATTCATTCTTGTGGTATAAATAAAATAAATTCTCATTTGATAAAGAATTGATAATAGAAAAGTGTTTGCTAGTTTTTTTTTTTTTTACCTTATTCTCAAGAGGCTCACGTCACCAAAGCCAAAATCTCAAAATGTTGCTGTGAAACAAAAATCATGACTGACATATTCGAGTTCCTTGATTCTATAAAATTACAATGTTTCCATCGCACGAGAAACAGAATTCGACAGTTTCAGACGAATAGTTGGGGACAAGACTGGTAGAGATGAACGGCGCAAGATCCTATAGTATTTTATTCACATCCGGTCAACGCACATAAAAGTCACAAAAATTGATTAAATGGTTAAAATACGAGAGATAACATGTACATTCTTTAGTATATTTATCGAAATTGACATTGCTATATAGAGCGAATCTTCCAACACATCGCTATATCCACTAAGTAACCATGAACCGGAAACTTCTAGACCCACCACCACCGCAAAATCCAGAAGTGCAAGCCCGATGATGATGGAGAATGCCTTTAGAATAAGAGGGAGGACAGCGTTACAGGGCCAGTAGCGGAGGGCGAGCGACGGGTCGGTGGAACCGCAGGCGAAGCAAGCAGGCTGGAAAGACGGCCGAGACAAGGTACGAGAAGACGCCCCTGATAAGGTACAGGGAGACGGGACAAGTTACGTCTAGACGGCCAGGACAAGACACAGGAAGACGGCTGGGACAAGACACGGGAAAGCATCTGGGATAGGGCACGGAAAGACGACCGAGACAAGGTACGGAAAGACTGCCTGGACAAAACACGGGGAGATAACCCAAACAAGACACGGGGAGATGGAAGGGATAAAACACGGGAAGCGACCTGAACAAAACCAGGAGCCGGCCTGGACAAGACACGGGGGAACAGCCTGGACAAGATACAGGAGGCCGACCTGGACAAGACACGGGGCAGACGGCCGGAATAAGACACGGGGAGGCGACCCGGACAAGATTAGGAGCCGACCCGGACAAGTCACGGGGAGAGGGCCAGGACAAGACACGGGAGGGACCGGCGGTTGACCTTGCGGGAGGATTTTTTGTGGCCGTAATTTAATTAATGAGCCGGTCGGGCGACTCCCATGGAACCTCATGAATCTTAACTGCTGCGGCTACTGGGCGTGGGTGTCTGTCTGTCGCGTTATTACCTTGGCGCATCTCTTCCTTTGAACGGCAGTCATCCGGAATACAAAACAGCCAAGTCCTCTAACTGTTCAACACTGTTATAGCTTTTTCTTGGTCGACATCGGTGTCCACTTGGTGATGTAAGAAATCATCTATTGGACCCCCCCTAGCATACAAAGCAATACTTGAAGAATATCAGTTCTACAAATGGACCTGCTACAATTATAGCTAATCCTAAACATTAAAAAAAAAAGAGTTTCTTTTCATCCTTGTAATACTTATCATTATCGTTCATATTTATATCTTTATCCTCAAGTTTTTCTTAACAGAAGAAGAGAGTGTTATCTTTGATTCTGACATAATTTAAGCTTTCCTCTACAAATATTTGCTACGCTATAGTCTAAACGGCATCTGAATAGGCCAAGTGTAAATCTTTACTTATTCAGAAAAAAACGTTCAGGTGGACGCTTCTTAATTTGCCAAAGCTGTTGTTAATAGATGTTGTCTAGTTTTGACGTCTAATTTGGCAGGAGAGGCGACTTTTGCTTTTTTAGATAATTTCTTCCTCTGAAATATTTTCATATACATATTAATTATGAAAATTCGAAACTATTATAGACGCGTATAATTCTTTTAGAAATTAAAAAAATTCTACTGCCCTTATTGCAATGGAAAAATTAATGGGAGGGCCTAGCTCACCAGTGGTGAACCCTCCCAGCGGTTTCGCCAGTTTAATCTACCATACCGCTGTTATATTGCATTTTTTATCTTTCCTTTATAGTGATACTGATGCTAGACTCTTGGAATGGGTATTTTAGATGAACTTTGGACATAAGCTTTGAGGTCATAGTTCATCTAAAATACCCATTCCAAGAGTCTAGCATCAGTCTCACTAGAAAAGGAAGATTTAAAAAAATGCAATATAACAGCGGTATAGTAGATTAAACCGGCAAAACCGCTGGGAGGGTTCACCACTTATGAGCCAGGGCCTCCCATTAATTTTTCCATTCTATGGAATGTGCTGCTATGTGCTTGGAATATGTCAATACATGCTTCCTTCACACGTTGTCAAATATGTGGGGTAGCCCTGATTGGCTGTTTCACTTGTTTAGAAATTATCTACCAATCCAGTTCGATGGCTGACATATTGAAAGAACAAGCGGGATAAGTGAGAGCACCCTGATAGTCAATGAAGAACTGTTGAATGTTATGTGACACTTTCAAGCACTGGCACATGCAATCATGCATTGTCCTGTTTAAATTTGGATAGACAGTCCAATCTTAAAGATAAGAAGGGGAAATTTAAGCTTCAAAACTTCAGAAAAAATTTCGTTTTTCTGTGGATGTACTGGCAATTCATATAAGCGAGTGCGGACGGAGTAAATTCCAACGGCACTACTAACCATAAAGCAAGGCTTTGACTCAGAAAATACAAGAATATCGCAGTACCGCGATATATGGGGATATGCCGGTCGTTATTTCACACTAAAGAAAGATATTCATCAAAATATCTCGTAGGATATTCTTGTGTCTATGTATGGCATGGTAAGAGTAGAATCCTGTTCATACTTATTAGTTTGCATACATATTTTATATATTATTTTGATTTTTCAAGAAGCCTCTGGGACCAAATATTTTTGGTCGTAGAGGTACAGCCTGCACAACGCTGACGAAGGCCAACAGCCCAAAACGCCTTCGTGGTTGGCTTTTCTTGATTTATCAAGAAAATGGGTTTGGAACAGGCTAAATCAACGTTTAGTTTATTTTTGTTCTACTAGATGGCGCTCTGCCAATGAGCGCCTTTGATTTTAATATTCTATATTGGTAAAATAAATTATGTTTTGATCCAATATCTGCCTTTTTTATTAAATATTTTATATTATTATACGTTGTTTTCTCTTGATGTCCATTCTACTTTTAACAAATTGTATTAGGCATTCAGTGCATAGGCTTTTTCTTTTACTTACTCCTGGTTACTCCTTCTTGAATTTCATTATTTTCTCTCTTCGATAAATTAGAATCTTCTGGGGCGTAAGGGCGTCATTTTCCTAGGTAGTCTCAAGCCACGCCTCTCGGGAGTGGTCATATTAATTGTCTATGTATTACCAAACACTGATTGCAGCCGCATGCGACTATGGTTTGCAGTTAAAGATAAGGCATTTGTAGGAATAGACTCCTTTCAAGGATTCTCTACTGCAGACGTTGTCGAAGAGTACTTGCTGTCGACGATTTAATTGCGAAACTGATCTTATAATTCTTGTATGCTAAGGTTTTTGCCTTTGCAGTACAAACCACCATTGCCACATAATGCCTGTCCTCTGTTTCAGGGGTGTGACGAGATTACTACAATACTTCCTGTTTCATATTTACATCACTGTGGCCTGATTTACCTCAAAATAGAAACTGATTTCTCAAAAGAACACCCATAAATTTTATTAGCCATAATTGTGTCTTAGTGGTTATGATTCTTGTTCCAGTCTTCATACCAGTTCTTGGATGTTGGTGCACATATAGCTTTCTCAAAACCTCTAAAGAGTTCAGGAAGAGTTACAAGCATCATGCTCTATAAACAACTTGCAAAATGCATCACAAGAGAAAAGGTTACAACTTTTCAAGCCCAAGAATATATAAGAGAAACTTATCGCAAAATAAAAAGTTTTAAAATGTCAGGGAACAAATCATATTGAGCTAATGTTAGAATGTTAATTCAAACTTTTACGTAAGCAGACGAAACATCATCGATTTTTACACAAATATTCCAAGCGAACTATTATTACAATATCTCAGGTCGAAAATCTTATAAAATTATTTTTAGATTCGACATTTAACCTTCGCCGGGATCCCCAACCTTGACATTGGCCATTTTCCCAGACTTTCTTCCGTTGCTATGGAAACAGCATCCCTTGTGCGTCACTCGGTAACCAGGCAACCACACAGGCCTAGCTGATTCCAACCGTAGACTCTGACAAGGTGAGTCAACTCTAGGCCAACTTGGCTCTCCAAAGTCCTTGCATGGGTCCCATAGCTTTGTCGATCGCTAATTTTACTTAATGCAAATTGCCATCACTGCACATTTTTATTTTAACAAAATCCTATAGATGGTGCAATGCAATTTTCACTTGCATCTAACGTACTAAGAGAAATGCGAGTCATTGCATTGTGCATGCTATGACGTGATCTTCCCTTGTAAGAACACATTTTAAAAATATGCAAGATATTTGAATAGAATTCGATCAATTATAAACGATTTAAGGGGTTGCATTTTTTTTTTCTGAATATA
>CP092873.1:60218774-60245418 GCA_030710605.1 Cordylochernes scorpioides | reverse complement strand
AATGAGGTCAATCGCCCGGACACCGCGGCACCAGACGTCCGATGACGTAACAGGGCTTACCCGCAGCCAATGAGGTCAATCGCCCCGACACCGCGGCGCCAGACGTCCGATGACGTAACAGGGCTTACCCGCAGCCAATGAGGTCAATCGCCCCGACACCGCGGCGCCAGACGTCCGATGACGTAACGCTTGAGCATATAAAAGAGCTTGCCCCGCAGCCAATGGGAGTTAGTTCAGCAGATGCAAGATAGCAGACAGCAGCAGCAGACAGATCGTTAGTAAGTGGCCCGCCGGCCGCAACTTGGTCTCTGCGTTCTCTCTCTCTGATGCCTCGGATTCCCCTTTGAGTCGTCTCTGTGTGCTTTACCACTCACCACCATCACGACTGCGCAATCATCATCTTTTCCCACGACTCAATACAACAAACCAGATCACCGAAATACCACATATATATACTAGCCGAATGACCCGGGCAACGCCCGTGTTTTACCCGATTGAATGTTTTGTTTCAAATACTATTTGTTACAATTATAAATTGGCGCCTTAAATAATTGCATATGTTAGATAATAACTATAGCCTATGTTCTTTATCTGTCTATGTACTGTTGGCTTCCGTAGGCGTCTCTTACTGGGAAAAAGAAAGAGAGGATTCCATTTGGTTATTATCTAATATATGCATTTATTTAGGGAGCGACCCGCTCCAACACAATAGTTACAAAGACGAAATAGCGAGTGGGGGGAGGGCATGATGGGGGGTGCAAAGGTGGCGTGATCGTAGCCAACCAATAGGAGGGCGCCATTCCAAAAAAAAAAAAAGCAAACGGTGACAGAGGTGAATGATTAAGAGATGAAGAATTAAGAGATGAAGAATTGATGACGCTCGTAACTGTATATAGAATGTTTGTCGGCTATGCACGCCCTCAATATGTAACTAATCTCGCTGAAATTTGAACAGGACAGATAGTTAAATCTGGAAGAGTTTTTTGTTGCACTTTCAACCAAGAAAAATTTTAATGAACCACGTACTGAGCAACAATATTTTTTTAGTCAGAAATAATGATGACAATTTTGCTGTATCATGCTTGATTGACATAAACAAAATTCTTTAGGGGAATATTCACTAAAGCAGTCCACGGGTGAACCAGATAAGAATTTTTACTAGGCAGGAACAAATTTCTACCAGCGAAACATTCACTCAAGCAGAAGACACACGAAGCCAGGTTATCTATATACAACGTGTGATCAGTAATTTCCAGGAATGAGACTGGATCACGTAAATTATTCAAAATAATGAAATAATTTTATAAGGACCTTATAGATAAAACATTTATCAACACGTAGAAATAAAAATTGATCACATAGACGCACGCGCTCACGTTTTATCGAATTTATAAGCTCGAGTATATCAGAACATTTTCGAATTTCAGTATGGACTATATTGAAAAACAGCGAGTCTGCATAGGGTTTTGCTTTAAATTAGGGAAAACAGCTTCCGAATCATTTAAAATCTTGAAGCAGGCTTTTAAAGAAGATGCCCTATCACAATCGAGGACATTTGAATGGTTCGGACGATTAAAAGCTGGTCGAATAAGCAAGAGAAAGCAAGGATGCTCAAATCGAAGCTTAAGTGTCTTCTTATCACTTTATTTGATGTAAAGCAAGCATGTCAAACTCAAATCCTAACACGGGCCAAATAAAAAAGTAATAAGATTATGTGGGCCGCAAAAAAAAGAAAACAAGTAATTAAATTTTCATAGTAACATTGATGTAGGTTTATTTAAAAAAATACTAATTAGAAAAAAGAAAGTAAAGTTAATATTTTCTCCCTGATATTTGGCATCTCTTTTCTGCTACCATCTTTCCTACTTCGGGGGAAATCTTGTTCGCAGTGATTAATTTTAAAACTGACCCAAGGTGAACGTCAGTAATTCTCGATCTGATTGGAGACTTATTTCCTTTCATAAGTGAAATTAACTGCTCGCACCGATAAGTACTCCCAAACATGGACATAATTTCATATGCTAATTTTCGAGTGTTTTCAAATCTGGCTGGCAAATATTTGTAAAATTCAGAAACGCCAACTTCAATGAATTTTGCCTTTAAATCTGAATCGCACTGGATATCTATTACCTCCATTTGCATATGATTAGGTACTGATTCTATATTTATCGAGAAAATCGAAGAAAACTAAGTAAACTTGCCTTCCAAATATTTGAAATCAGAAAACCTTGTTTCAAATTTATTTCTAAGACTTAAAATTTTTTCCGCATATTTTTGATACGATGCAGTTTCACCTAAACTTGATTTGTACATGTTGCATGTCGAAAAGTGCATTAAATCTTCGTTTTTCAACTGCTTTTCCCAAAGAACTAACTTACATTTGAATGCATTAACTAGGTCACACATCTTGGTAATGATCTGATCCTTTCCTTGCAGTTTCAAATTTAAATCCGACAAGTGTTTTGTTATGTCAACCATGAAGGAAAAATCTTGCAACCATACTTGATCAGAAAACAAAGTGATGTCTTGATTCTTGGTTATTAAAAACTGACATATTTCTTCTTTCAAGTCCCAAAATTGTTTGAGAACCTTGGAGCATGATAGCCAACGTACCTCGGTATAGTATGATAAACCTGAATATTCGCTTTCTAATTCAGTTAAGAACAGAGAGAACTGTCGCTGATTCAAACCTCGAGATCTTATAATTTGATGAATTTTTTTATAGGTGTCAACACATTTTCCATTTTTATTACCTTCGTACATAATACTTCTGATGTATAATGCAATGCGTATGATGAATATTGGAACCATCAGAAATTTCACTTAGTTTTTTTCGCAGTAATGCTACGAAACCGTTGGTTTTTCCAGTCATTGAAGGAGCTCCATCTGTTGCTACAGGAGTCAATTTTGATTGAGGTAAATTGTATTTTTGCAGAAGATCATAAACGCAATTAAATATATCTTCTCCTGTAGTAGTGCCATGCATCGGTACTAGTTCCAATAATTCCTCAAAAATGTTGAAATCCGTGTCGCAAGCTCGAAAAAACAGCTAACTGAGCTACGCCCCCAATGTCCGTACTCTCATCACAGGCAATGGAAAATGCTTCGAAACAAGATGATTGTTCTTTTATCTGATCATTTAAAAATTTCTGGCCATATCAGTAACTCTTTCCATAACGGTATTTCGAGACAAAGATATTGCTTGAAACGTCTTCACACTTCCAGGACAAACAATTTCTGCAGTTTTAATTGAACATTCCTTGATGAAATCACCTTCAGTAAAAGGTTTTGAGTGTTTAGCTATCATCTCCGATAAAACGTAGCTTGCATGTGCACCGCCGCTTCACTCTCTTGTGATACTTTAGTAAACATAAACTGTTGTTTTTTCATTCCCAACTTGAACTCTTTTAACTTTTCTTGTCTCATTAAACCTTCGTAGGTATCATATTGTCGCGTGTTGACCCTACCGGTTCTTTGCGACAACGCGCTTCTTCCCTTCGTGGTTCACCTACTTAGGCTCCCGTTGCTCTTCCCTGCGGCTTTTCCCCGCAGGCCACCCAAAGACGTCCTGAGCTCCACCTCTCTAGTGCAAACTCCCTTCTTCTGGCAGTATCTCTCGGCCTTACCACTGGTGGGGGGACACGAGAGACTTACCAGAAGAGTAGTAGCAGCAGCAGTAGCCTGGCGATGATGGCAGTGGCGAGAGTAACGACAGGAGGCGGCACGGAGACTTGAAGCACTTCTTTTTTTGTCATCTATTACTAAACATTACATCTAAATAAAATAACAGACAATGTGTATTTACATTACCCTACATCCTGGGGCCAACACAAAAGCGTATTTACAGCCAACCTCCCCAGGAAACGGGACCACAGCAGTCGGCGACTCCCACATCGGCCAGCAAGGGAATCCGGCGAAAGCGCCATCTATTGGCGGAGATTGCAACCGTTTAGAGGCCTTGCACGTAACAATATTTTGATTTATGTTGTTCATAATGATGTTTAATGTTATATAATTTTGGTACACTAATCGCATTATTACATATCAAGCAGATGATTTTATCTTTTACTTCAGAGCAAAAATACTCTAATTCCCACTTTTCTTCAAAATTCCTATGTTCGTCAGCAATATTTCGTTTAGTTTTACTGCCACTTGGTTTTGATGAAGACATATTGAATACAAAGGTCTGAAAAAAAATTAGTAACACAAAATAATAAAACGTTTTAATTAATATTTTAATTTTTTTTTATTAATATTTTTTAACTTACCAGACACAGAATAACTGCACAAATTATTGAACGTAACTTAATTTTTTTTTCTAGTACTCCGAAAGAATATTTTCTTTAAACTTTAAGGCACACAATACTTATGGCGATGTACATACATTATGTATGTAGGTATAATATTATCAAAACTAACGACTTATGTATGGCGACCAGTGGTTCGTTATTAATAAATAAATTATGTATAATTACAATTTTAAAAAATTAGGATACAAATTTTTATTATTATTATTTTTTTATTTATAAAAAAAAATTATTGAAATATATTGTCTGGTGGGCCGCAAATTTATTCGTTGTGGGCCGCATGAGGCCCGCGGGCCGCGAGTTTGACATGCTTGCTCCAACTCTTCAATCGAAAATTAACAACAGAGGGAGGCCAAAATACTAGTATGTTCCACTCATATTTTTTGTGCAGATTTTTAAAGCAAATTATACTTTTTTTAAATCTTCTTCCATTTGATTTTTTTATTCAGTTGTTCTAAGATTTCAATTTTTTTTTTTCGACTTCACTGAATTTAATGCATTTTTTCCCACATTTAAGATTATTTCTATGCATTTTTGATTTTGGACCTACATTTTAGTCATAAGTCAAGCTTTTTAGTCGAGCGTATTTCAATACACTATTTTTCAAATCAATACTCCTTTTTTGATTAAGTTCATCGGAAAATTTAAAATATCAAGTGCCGAGTTTCTTAATTTTTCTACATTCTCAGCCCTTGATGTTTTATATTTTTCGATTTACCGTTTTTTTTTTTAAATAATGTTTTGTGTTTGTAGGTATGTCAAGCCATCGGAAAAGCAATCTTTCTCAGCATTCTAATAACTCTAGGATTCAGCGTGCTTACAGACGACAGAAAATAGAGGGCAGAATATTAGAAGATTAGGTGAACAGGCAGAGCGTCAAGCCACTCTGCGGTCGCTAGAGACACCTGATCACACCCATTCTCGATTACAGGCGCATTCAGAGAGATATTCTTCTACTCGGAGGAATACTAGAACAAATATTTTTTAAGAAGTGTTTGGTCTTCTATCGAAAATGCAGGTTTTAATTATTCTGTTGCTGTCGAATACTTTAAGCACCCATTAATTTCTCTTGGGGTGATGGACACTACATGCAGGTTTAATGGAGCCTTTAGATAGAAAGATGAGTCTTCTGGAATGTGCTGTTCAAACGGGAAAGTAAGTTTGCCATTAATTGACCTACCTTCCGAGACACTTCGTAGCCTCTTATCTAGAGAGAATTCTAATTCAGTCCATTTTTGCGTAATATTCGAAAATATAATTCCTGCTTCCAAATGACATCATTTGGAGCTGAAAACCTAACCCACTCTGTTACTTTTTCAACCACATTTTCTATCCAAGGCCAGGTCTACCACAGGTTAGGTTTTTTATGCCATCTGAGAACCAGGCAAGTAGATTTATTCAGATCTATTTCATGGGCAATGATAATGATGATGAAATCCAGACTGATCAAAGATGTCAGCAAATATAGGGAATACGTCGTTATATTGTACAGGGTTTGCAGCGCATGTTGCACCAGCACACTCTACTGGTTCAACAGTTTAAAACTGCACTTGAAAATCTCTCCAGTGACGCATATAGAGTTGTTATAAATGCACATCGGACACCACCCCCTGGTCAACATCCTAGACGGTATAATGCTCCTACAGCTAATGAGGTTGCAGTTGTCTTAGCTGGTAATCAGTTTGGCTCACTTGACATTGTTTTACGTCAGCCAGATAATGTACTTCAACATGTTAGCGACACACATCGTTTTTATGATGACCTTCAATATCCTTTGATTTTCTGGAAAGGCCAAGAAGGATGTTATTTTCATATTCCTCAGATCGACCCAAACACTAGACAGCCTTTGTCAAGTAAAGTATCTTCTATGGATTTTTATGGCTATTTTATTATGATTCGACGAAATAGTCTAAATGTCATTGTTCAATTTGGCCAGCTCTTTCATCAATTCCTGGTCGATATGTATTTCCAAGGTAGAAAGTGAACGTTTGCGCCAGAGAAACATGCGTGCAGAGAGTTATATTCATTGGGGCGATGCCCTGTCAACTGATTCAAATATTGACCCTAATAGCTTGGGTCAAAGGGTCATTTTACTATCAAGTTTTGTCAATAGTCCCAGGTATTTGGCAGAATATACGCAGGATGCTTTTTGTTATGTTCGGAAATTTGGGCGTCCAGATCTTTTATTACTTTTACGAGTAACCCCTCTTGAGAAGAGATATCTGCACCGTTGCTACCAGAACAAAACAGCTGTATAGGCATGATATCACAGCTCGGGTTTTTCGGCCAAAATTACTTAAATTTATTGGGGCTCTAACAAAAGGACACTTGTATGGAGCAACAGTTGCGTGGATGTATTCTGTTGAATGGCAGAAAAGGGGACTACCTCATGCGCACATATTAGTTTGGCTAGCGAATAGGCTCCGTCCCAATCAGATAGACACTGTTATATGTGCTGAGTTTTCAGATCCTATTCAAGACCCACTATTGTATAACATTGTGGTTAAGAATATGATCCATGGGCCTTGCGGTAGGAAAACTCTGTCCCCCTGCAGGAAGAATAGTAGATGTTCTTAAAAATATCATAAACAGTTTTCGCTCGAAACCCAGAATAATGAGAATGGTTATCCTTTATATAAGAGACGCGCGCCTGAAGCAGGTGGAAATGAAGAGGTCACAATTGACAATCGTTGGGGGGTGCCTTATTCGCCATTGCTATCGAAGATGTTTTGTACGCATATCAATGTTGAGAACTGTAGTTCTGTTAAGGCGATAAAATATATTTGCAAATATATTAATAAGGGCAGCGATCAAGCTATTATTAATTTACGCAGCGAAGGTGGAGGTCCTGACCCTCAAAATGAGGTGCGAATGTGTCAGTGTGCCAGATACATAAGCATCAATGAAGCAGTTTGGCGTATTCTCAGCTTCCCTTTACATCAACGCCATCCAGCTGTTATCCATTTAGCTGTGCATCTTGAGAATGGAGAACGGATATATTTCAATCAAAACACTCTTGCCAATCAAATGCGTAATCCACCAAAGACAACCTTGACTGCATTTTTTTAATTAGGCCAAACTGATTCCTTTGCTAGGACCTGCTCTATCCAGATGTTCCCCAATACTACACTTGAAATTCTTCTGCCCATAAATGGAGAAGGCTAGTTAAAGACAAGCCGATTGAAGGATGGCCAGGAGTGAAGAGATCAGACACTATTGGACGGGTTTACGCTGTGCATGTCAGTACCTTTGAATGCTTTTGTTCACGTATGTTACTACCTAACATCAAGGGACCAACTTGTTCACATATTTGAAAATTGTTAATGGCAGGCAATAAGAAACATTTAGAGATATTTATTACTTATTATATGTATGATTTTTAGAATTACTTTATTTTTATGCATATTATTTTTAAAAAATTATTTCAGCAAGACATGGAATTATTAATTAAGTAAATGTACTATTAAAAATAAATTACCAACCCATGAGAGAGAGAAGCGTTAGCTCCAGTCTTTTACCGCTGTGGTAGCACTGTTAGAGATAATAAATTATTTCGATTGGTGCATACTTTTACATGATGTTTGTGTTTAGACAATTTTTTTTTTATTCAAGATTGCTTTTTTTAATGCTCTCAAAAGTTAAGATTATATTTTTAACGTTTCATAATACTTTTCGAATTAAAGTCTTTGGAAATAATATTGCTTTTTTCTCATACTGCAGGTCAACATTACACTGCAACATGCTATCATAACTCTGGCTTATATTGTGAAAGTACTGTTTGCTACCTTAAGCTCTGGAGAGATTATAATGTATCTACAGATCCATCATGTGGAAATCACACCATAGTAAAAAAGAACGCATGTAGCTGGTAGCAAAATTTGTGTCCTGTATGAAGCTAGCGTTCAAAATTTAACTTTTTAAAAAGATATTTCAATTGTTGGTCTTATTTTCACATGTTACTGACCCATAACGCTGATCCATATAGGGTTAATTAATAACTCATTTGACATTTTACTTTTATTTAAGGTGTTGGTAATATTTATATATATATATACCTTTTTAGGTAAAAAAATTGAGGTATATTTTGAAATATAGATAAGAATCACAAAGAAGTAAGACCAAATTCAAATAAATAAATTATGTGTGGTTTCAGTAACAGCATTGTTACCATCTTCAGACAAAATACTGAATACATTCAGCAATTTTTTCTTTATATGGTAGCAATGCTATTACTGAAACATCACACATATTTTTTTTTTCGGTCTTGCTTTATTGGTATTTTAAAAATTGCCCTTGACTATTAGAAAATGATGCAAATTTTCTATTTATTTTATATGCCATTTTAAAAAGTACATTCTTTTGTAAAAATAACCAATTTCCTACATCTTTCTAAAACTGCCAACAATAAGCTAATAAAAATTCATCCAAGTCCTGGTATTTCAGTATTGCAGATATATTACATTTATAAAAGTTGCTTAACTATTTAGAGATGTAAGTGCCGGATTAGGTGCCCTTAAAAATGTTTAATCTGGCTGTTTCTTCTTGAACAGCCGAGAGTGAAGTGGAGAAAGTGAAATTTTCAGGTTGCGAGGACCATTTTCCTTAATTCACATTAATCATTAGATTTTTTTTTTTTCATTTTTTAGATACCAAAGCCCAGTTTGGTTACTTGCACTCACTGGAGAAGTTGGACTTTTTCAAGAATCAGGGGCCATTGGGGCAATTTATTATTTTTTTACAGAACAAATCCCCAAAGCTGGATTCGATGATCCCGGGTCGTGGTTTTTAAAAATCAACAGTTTAGACCACTCCTCCAAAACAGCACTCTATTCATTATATTTTTTTGTGAAATTGATCTTATATTTCAATTTCTTTTTACCAGCATTTTCAATTTTGCTATTTGCAGTTTATCTCCATTGTGCTGAAAGAAAAAAAAATCATTACTATAAGTTTTAAAACAGTTGGGGGCTCTATTCATTCATGAGTAAACCCCACTCGAACAATACCCGCTCGAAGCCGGTTCCAGTCGGATAGTAGAAATATAAAGAATATCTATATATGTTTCCATAATGAAACAGAATAATAAATGTAAAAAATAGCATAAAAGTTAAAGTATACTGGGATCAAGTGGATAAATTAAGAAAAAGGCATCTACTGATCGTACTACTAATTTAGTTGCATGATAAGGAGATGACTTTTTCTTAGAATAATAAATATTAATGTTTCGGAAAAATAACAGACAGATATATTAGAGGAATTTAACATACTTGATGATTATGTTTCATTTTGAATATGCATATATAAATTAAAGGCAAGATCACTAGAAGCATCAAATTTACATTATAAGCAACGCTATTAATAACGCCGATTATTTGTGAAAAAAAAAAAAAAGATTTTCAAGCGATCATTTAGAATCATTTCTTAAACCTATGGAATGTAGCGATACTAGGACGTTCTTTTAAGTATACTTCAGCCAGAAATAGTTAAAGTTATGGTTAATTCGAAGAAATCATCGAATAGGGGCTCATTAAATTTAAGTTAACCCTAATTTTAAATCACCAGAGTCGCTTATTAGAAATGCGTTTAAATACCAATTAAATAAGAACATCTTTAACTACCTCCATACATACGGAAAGATTAAAGAACAAGCTAAAATTATAGACCTTGTCATTATTAAAATGAATACCTCGCCGAAGAAGGGAAAATATTTTCGAAGAACTAGCCTAAATATTTCCCATAGCCTTGGAATGCGTGGGCGCTCCAGGAAAAAGAAGTACACCCCTTTATTAAGTGATTGGACAAGTTGATTATAAAAAGGAAAATTGCCGATTGGTCTGCAACAGGAAGTCGTCTGAAGGAAATGGTGTCGCAGCCATTTTGTCCTCCTATAATAGCACCTCTTCATATTTATTTTATGGAGGGGAAACTTTTTTTTTTTTTTTTCAAATTACACATCAGTGAGGATTTATTAAAATTTGAACAAATAAAGAAATTCATGATCATGAGGTTTACGGGTTTTGACCATTATAAAGAAGTATGTGAACGCGTCAACTTTTCGTATTATTTAAAATTAAGTTGCCTACGGTGGCAGGCCTGAAATAGGCAAGTTGAAGAAGGGAGATTTCCCGAAACCTATTTGATATGATTTTTAATTTTTTTTTTATGTTTCGGCGTCAGCAACTCTTCTTTCTGTAAATAAATATTTATGAAACAGTTTACGATTTTCGTTCCTAAACAAATACTTTCATATACAAAACTATATAAGCAAAACAGATTACATAATAATAGTAGAGCGGTTTGGTAGATCAAATTGGCGAAACCGCTGGGAGAGATCACCACTGATGAGCCAAGCCCTCCCAATATATAGTTGTCATCTTTCTGTTAATGACTCTGTACACATTTTTCTTTTAAAATAGAACAAGACAACTGGCTCTATAATAATGATGCTCATTTCACTATTTCACAACTATTTTAGCAGAATATTATCAATTTAATTCTTTCTTCAAAGGTTAAAGAAGATAAATATCTATCTATTTCACTCGTACAGTTTCCAGCTCATGTATTTGCTTTAAGTGAAGCCCTGTATCTAAGACCACGTCATCCCATGGCTACCCAGTACATGTTATCGAACCTGTGTGTTAGATTAAATCTGTGGTATCCACCCATTTTGTTCTCAATGGCTGGTTACCCCATAGTTACCGAGGTGGTCTGACAGACCGCTCCAAATATATACTCTACTTTTATTATTAGATAAATGTGTGAGAGCGACTTAGCTTCTCCCGGGATCTTCTAAAGTGGATGCTTGCTCCTCTGCAATATTGTATATATATATATATATATATATAGAAGCATAGGGCGCTTCTCCCGTCAAAATAAACGTCAAAAACTGACGCCATTTATTGCCCGTCGCCGCAACTAGCGGCCTCGGGTCGGTGACAAAGCCACAACACCAGTTTGGCAAACTGAGAAGCGTCCACCTAGAGACCATGGTTTCGGGCTAATGGCCATCGTCAGTCTAGGGCGGAGTTGTGGCTTTGTCACCGACCCGAGGCCGCTAGTTTGCGGCGACGATCAATAGATGGCGTCAGGTTTTGACGTTTATTTTGACGGGAGAGGCGCCCTATGCTTCTATGGATCAATTTCCTCCCGGCAAATTTTCCATCTATATATATATTATATATATATTAATAAAACTATATTTTATATTTATACAGGGCGACTCGTGCAATACCTTCCCATCGACCAACTATCGGACAGAAAACGGCTCCACCTTTTGTTTGGGACGAAATATTTTTGCAACTAAACACGCAAATTAGAATCTTATTCGCCTAATTTACATATACCGAGAATAAAAAGGTACAATAATAACTTCTTCCAGACCCATCTCTTTATCGTCTCAAGATTTCATCCGAATAGAGCAAATATTGTGGAAACGTATGTGGGACAAATAGACACAAGCGTGTACCTTTTGTAAGGTTTCCATATTTTGTTTCGCCGGTCTTGGTTTCTATTTGGTCTGTAAGTTTTTGATACTACTCAATCAATTCCTTTAGTAAGACCTTTAGTCGTGTATGCGGATATTAACCTTAGATATACATAAAAGGAGTGGAAAAAAGAGGAGAAAATAAATTTGAATTTACTATTTTAATTTTTCTGGCTTCGAACGGTCTGTATCGAACCCTTCCGCGGTGCTTTTATTTCCCAAATCGAGATTCTTTTTGTTTGTTTCGGAAGAAGGACCTTCGAAATTACTTTTTATATCAAAATTTTAATTGTAATGGGGCTTTAATCCGAATGTAAATGCTATTAGCTACATTGAACTCCATTTATATTCACTGGCCAATCTTATTCAGAATTTTGTCCACAAGTTAAGATCAAGAAGTATCTAATGCATCTAGTATTTTCCGTATTATCATGGCTAAACAAGATTTAAATGGAACCGGACATTGCCATACAATATTGTAACTCCACTTCCTGGAATATATCCGTCAGCAAAAAAAAAAAAAGAATCCTTGAGGAAATGGAGAGGATTTATTCTCTGAGAGAATATTTCAGAACAAAATTTGAAATGAATAAACATAATAATTGAAGATATAAAAATAACTTAAAATGTAGTGATAGGATTGAAATGTGGATGGCTTCGATAATATTGAGTAAAGGTATTCTTCAAATCTTTATTTAGCTTAGAAATCTATTATAAATGTCCCCATCCTTATTTTGTACCGTGAGTTTAAAGGCATATCAAGGATGAATTTGGATCCAAAATTCATTGACAAAAATCGCTGGTCTAAAATAAAAATGAACAATTTTCTAGAGCGGTAGGTTTCTGTTGACTTTGCTTAGAATTTCAAATGAAACTGATTCCTAGAATATTATTAATTAAACATTATATTTATTGATTTACAAGAGAGAGAACAAAATATAAAAGGGAAACTAATATTAAACAAAGGAACTTTTTTCAGTTTCGGTTAGCGCCTATTTACCTGTGAGCTTACACACACTCTGTGGTAACAATTAATCTATATATATAAAATTGAATGTCTGTGTGTCTGTGTGTGTGTCTGTGTGTGTGTCCTCTATGGATTCAAAAACCATACATCCAATCGCCGTGAAAATTTGGGATATTATTAGGCATATCCCCGGAAAGGTTTACGAAAAATAATTTCTTGAATATCTTAAATATCCTTAGAGTTATTTGCAGATTTGTAGCTTTAACTCGCAAGCGGGGGCGGGTGACCTCCGGGAACTACGTCCATCTTCCATAAACGACCATGATTTTATTCAACTTATCGAGTATTTTTCAAGGGACCGGGAAAATATGTAGATAAAACGATGATTTTGTAATGTAGAAAATTAGGAAAGACAAAATTCAGGATGACACGGCACACAGGGACCGGGAAAAAATAATCACTTCATCAAGAGATTCACGACCATGATTTTATTCAACTTATCGAGTATTTTTCAAGGGACCGGGAAAATATGTTCACTAGATAAAACGATGATTTTGTAATGTAGAAAATTATGAAAGACAAAATTCAGGATGACACGGCACACAGGGACCGGGGAAAAATGTTCACTTTATCGAGAGATTCAAATTTACGAGTTTCAAATTATCAAAATATATCTTTTTTTTTTAAGTTTATAGAGAATTGTTTTAACAAATGTTCGTTAGACAAACCTTTACTCGGGTAAAACCTCGGGCGAAGCCGGGTACGTCCGCTAGTTAATATATATACAACACACGCTCCCCTGTGTGTAAGCCCTAATCAGCAAGTCCAAGGCTATCTGCACATTTCCGTTGCTGGGCCTTAGATAGACTCTTTGTTGTTATATCCGCCTCCATGTCTTCACTTTTAGCGTATGCCAGCTTGATTCCATTTTGTATTTCTTCTTTCACAAAATAATACTTTCGTTTTATGTGCTTTGTTCGTGAAGTAATTTTGTCAGATTGTATCCAGTTAATTTCAGCCTGGCTGTCACTTTTCAAGGTAATTGGGAAAGTTACTTTTTCATAAAGTTCTTCTAGTAATCCCTTTAACCATAATACTTCTGAAATTCCTTCACATATTGAAATAAGTTCTGCTTCACATGTAGACAAGGCTACTAAATTTTGCTTCTACTTCTCCAGTTTATTAAGTTGTTGCCAAGTTTGACTTTATAGCCTGAATAGGATTTTGCGTCTCGGGTTTTGCACCAGCTCGCATCAGTACTTATTGTGATATTGTTGTCTATTGACTTAACTGCCAACATTTTATTTCTTGTTCCCTTCAGATATCTATAGATCCTTTTAACTCCATCTAAGTGTATTTCTCTTGGATCATAACTATACTATGATAAATTGCTGACGTTGAAGGATATGTCCGGTCGAGACCCCGTAGATAGGTACATAGTGATCCAATCATTTCCTGGTAAACAGTTTTATCTACTATTTTAGAGTCCAAATACTCATCCAAATTTTGATTTTGATCTCCAGGTGTCTGCACACTGTTGCATTCTTCAAGTCCAAATCTGTGAAGAATTATTTCAATTTAATGTGTCTGAGATATATAAAATCCATCTTCTGCCCTTTTTATATCAATTCCAATAAATGGTTCGCTATCTTTCTTTTCTTTTAGAGTAACATATTTTTCTATTTCTGAGGCTAGGTTGTCATTAATTTCCTTACAGGTTCCAGCAATGATGAGATCATCTACATATAAACCCAGTATTGCATACTCTTCTCCTTTCTGGAGTTTATAGACGCATGGATCACATTTGGTTCTAATCATTCCCAATGGTATAAATTTCATTGATATTTTTGTTTCAACATTTTCCTGATTGTGGTAGACCATACAGGTTTTTTTTTCAATTTATACACTTTGTTTTCTTCTCCTTTTTGCATGAACCCATCTGGTTGTCTCATGTATACTGTCTCTTCTAACTCACCATAGAGATAAGCTGTCTTCACATCATAAGTCTTTATGATTAAATCCTGTTGGATTGCAATAGCTACTATTGTTCGCAAGCTTTTCTTTTGAGTACAGGTGGAAAAGATTCCTTATAGTCCACACCATATCTTTGATTGCATCCAACAGCAACCAGTCTGGCCTTTCTTTTATATATGCCGTTATTTGATGTTTTCTTCGTACTGTAGACCCATTTACTATTGATGTCTTTCATACCATTTTCCCTTGGTACTAGTGTCCATACTTTATGTTTCTCTATCTCACTGAGTTCTTCTTCCATTGCATTGTGCTATTCATTTCTGTTTGCATCATTCCTATCCTTTATTCTTTGTAAGCGTCGAACTCCTTCTTCAATCAAATTCCTTTCTTGTTCTTCAAGTCTTGCTTTGTGCCGTTCTTCTAAGATGCTCTTTGTTTCTGCTTTCTTTCTTCCTCCTTTTACGCATCTTTCCTCTATCAGTTCAGTTTGTGATGAGTCATTTTCAGTTTCACCACCTGGTTTTACTGAAGTATCCTCCTGAGACTTCATTTCACTCTCTGTGACAGGATTATCTTCCTTCAAGATAAGAAAGTATTTAGCAACTATTTCTTCATAATTTCATTCATAGGTCAAATTATCACAATTAGTATCTTTCTGAATATCATTTGCATAATCAATTACTCTTTTATCTTCACTAAATTTTACTGATCTGACTTCATGGATTCTCTTTGTCATTATATAATATATTCTGTAGGTTTTTCTATTAATGGAATAACCAATAAATATTCCCTTTCTACCCTTTGGTGAAAACTTGTTTCTTCTTGGTTTTCTCTCAAGCCAATGTGTCAAACATCCAAATATTCGAATGTGTTTGACCGATGGTTTCCTCCCATTCCATCTCTGTATAGGTGTATGGTGCTTGATAGACCTGTGGGGGGTACAATTCTTAATATATACAGCTGTAGCAATTGCCTCTGCCCAAAACTTCATGGGTAATTTTGAGTCAATTAGTAAGGTCCTCGCTGTATCTTTAAGAGTCCTATTCACTCTCTCTGCGACTCCATTACTTTGCGGTGAGTATGTGGTGGTAAGTTGGTGATGGATCCCACTTCTCTTGAAAAGTCCTTAAAATCTAGAGTTACAAAATTCAGTTCCATTGTCGTTTCTTACATCTTTTATTCTAAGACTTAATTCGGTTTCGGCTCTTGCTTTAAATTCTTCAAATCTTTCAAAGGTCTCATCTTTTGATATCAGGAAATATACAAAGATTCTTCTACTGTAACCATCTACTATAACAAGAAAATACTTAGTTCCTCCTAAAGATTGACATGGCATTGGTCCACATAAATCCATATGAATCAACTGCAGGGGCTTAACTGTATAATTTTCGGTAATATTATATGGCTTTTGAACCAGTTTTCCAATTATGCATGCTTTGCACTCTGGTAACCTTTCGAATTTTAGATCCAATCGTCTTACCATATGTACTTGAATCATTTTTTTTCAAGTATTCTTCATTTATATGGTTTAATCTTTTATGCCATAAACTTATATTTCTATTTTTATTTGATAAATGTGTATTTATAACCATGACACTTTCATTTTTTTTGCTATTGGTACATTTCTTAGTTTTGTTTCCATTCATAAACATTCTATCTTTAATATATGCTTCAGCAACTAAATCATTCCCTTTATTATAAATGTTTGCTCCATCCTTATTGAAAATAACTGAATTTCTTTTGTTGACTAATTCGTATACTGATTCGTATTCCTTAAATTTGGTACATGTAAGATATCTTTGATGCGAATATTTTCTTGGCCTTCACTTGTGCATGTAGTAAGTCTTATATCTCCTTTGGCTATGGCTAGGGTAGTTTTGCCCTTCTCAGCTAGGTTGATTTCACTTTTGTACTCTGTCACATTTTCCATCAAAGTTAGGTTTGGGGTTAAATGTGCGGTGCATCCTGAATCTATACACCATATTTGCCTATCATTTCTCTCATCTGGTGAATCTTCAAATTCTTTTACATATGTTTCAAATGCTTGCTCATAAATTCCACTTTTCACAGTATCCACTAGGTTATTAGAATGTTCTCTACTGTATTTGTGATTTCTAAAATCAGTAGTCCATATCTTTTGATATCCTTGCCTGCTTATCTCGAAACCAGCAATCATTAGCTAGATGTCCCTTTTTATTACAAACAAAACATCTTTTTGGCTGAAATTGTTTAACTTTTCTATCTTTAATTCTGTATGTTTTTTCATGCCCATTCTCAACTGATTGATTTAAGCTCATATTTCTTCTTGACTCTTCTTCCTTCAAAGTTTGTTGAATCACTTCAATTGTTGACTCTCTCTTAGATCGTAAGACAATAACAATTTTTTCATACTTTGGATGTAGGCCTCTGACAATATGAAATGAAAGTTCTCTTGAGGTAAATTGATGCCCTAATGATGAACTTCTAGCAGCAATAATTTTTGCCCTAGTTATATATTCATCTACAGTTTCTTTTTTTTTTTTTTATCTTTCATTCTAATGTTCCTTAATTCTAAGCCTATATCAATAATTTTATCTTCCAAATTGCCTGTGTATGTGTCCCATACTTTCTTCGCATTTGTTTCTCCTATGAATATTCCAGCTTGTTCATTTGTCAACGTAGTAATGATTATCCCAAATGCTTCATCATTTTTATCACTCCAAATCTCCCAAGAACTTTTGTCTTCCATATCAGGTTCTGGATCGGAAATTACACATCTAAATAATTTCTACCTCTCAGAACTGCGCCGATTTTCAACGCCCATATTTGATAATTTGTTCCTGTTAATGGTTAAATTTTCGTTTGGGATAAAAAAATTTGAATTAAACATTTTCGCCTTTTGAGAGCTAATATAAACAAACCAATATATTTTAAATCTATATTAATAAAATGGAAATTTCATAAGTGGTGTTCGCTAAAAACTTTCGTTACAATGCATCAATTTCAACCAAATTTTCAACATTTATGTATAACGAGATGGAGCAGGTTTTGCTTAACATCAAAATATTTTTCCTAACTTTAACATGCGTAACTTCGCTGTTATCGATTAAATACAAAAATAAATCAACAGAGTTAATTTTATTTATATATAAATACAAAAAAAATCAGCAATTCATTCAACTCAATCTAAAAAAATATTCAAAACAAGCAATTTTAAGATAACACCATATGTAAAACAGTCGGCCAAGAAAACAACAACGATATTACATCTTTCTCACATATTCACACACAATCTTGATTAATAATTAAAACTAATCTTTAACATTGTTTATTATACTTCATAATATATAATATTCGTTAGGCAAACTTTCACTCGGATAAAACCCGGGCGAAGCCGGGTACACATCCGCTAGTACAAATATATATTTTAATTTATTTAAATATTGGGTAGCTTTTAAACATGTGCAATATATAGATATAATTCAAATCAATTTATATATATATATTTTTTTTTTTTTAATTTTGCTCATCCCTAGTACACGTGGTACAGGCCATGATAATCATGGTGGGTAGTTAGCGACTGCTTTTTACTGTAAGCGCACCACATATCTACACATGTGAAAGCAGTTCTACTTTGCACTTACAAATGTGCCAGAGCCCCGTTTGGTTACTTGCACTCGCTGGTGGGGTTGGACTTTTGCAAGAATCGGGGGGGCATTGGAGCATTTTTGTTAATTTTAATTAATCTATATAAATACCTTTAATCTTCTCAGAAGTGCTTCAGTTTACCGATCAGAATAAACTTCTTGCTTAATCTTCAGAATAAATATTTTCGCTTTTGAGCTTTATATCAAACAACCACGCTCTGCTACCAATTGTTGACTTTGCTTAGAATTTTATATGTAACTGATTCCTAGAATATTATTAATTAAACATTATATTTATTGATTTACAAGAGAGAGAACAAAATATAAAAGGGAAACTAATATTAAACAAAGGAACTTTTTTCAGTTTCGGTTAGCGCCTATTTACCTGTGAGCTTACACACACTCTGTGGTAACAATTAATTTATATATATACAACAGTTTCTTTATTTGAATGCAACAGACGAGCTAAATCGCTCGTCTTCTGGCCGGCCTCTGGTGTAAACTGCGAAACATGTTTAAAATGTATCTGTTTACGTGCAGGTCAAAAGAAAATGAAATGAAGACTTAGGCTGCAAACTTCCCTTTTGCAAACTTTATTTTCAACCTATCTGCTGTCCAATATGTGCTTATGGGGTGGAAATTATGAGATCTTGACCTTATTTTAGAGGTTGAATACTGTTAAACTTTCGGCTTTCTATTTCCACTTTATTTATTGCCCTAATTTAAAAAAAGGGAAAACAGTATTAGTTTGATACAGCTTCTACAGCTTATCAATAACCATACCATTATACAGTAAACTCTCCTATAACGCGATTAATGTGTTCCGTGTTGTATGAAATCGCGTTATAGGAATTCGCGTTGTACGAAATAAAACTTGAATAACGCGAATTTTGTTAGAGTAAATTGTTAGTGACGAATATAATGTAAAAATGTATTGTATAAAATGATGTATATAGGAAAAATAATTATATACTAAAACAAAACTAAATGTTATATTATTTTATATGCAAATGTATATAAAATAATATAACATTTAGTTTTGTTTTAGTATATAATTATTTTTTTCTATATACATCATTTTATACAATACATTTTTACATGATACAGTATATCTCCTTTTCAATTTTTCTTTTTTTTCCAACTTTATTCATCATGCCTGGGGAGCAAGTTTTGTAATTTTTTTTATTTGCAAAATATTTACATGTAAATTCTAATTTAATACCTTATACAGTAGACTCTCCAATAACGCGAGTTTTTACAACGCGATGAAAAAAAATTGCGACAAATTCATTTATATAAAGCGAATTTTCGTATTACGCGTTATAAAATAAAATTCGGAAATTTCCATATTGACAACTGTACAATACATTTAATTTTTATGCACACGCGTTTTTCATTTTTTTTTTTTTTTGTTTTTGAACGAAGTAGTGTTGTATACTTTGTCAATTTAATTGCACATGTGTTTCTGTAAGTAAAATTTTTAAAATAGTGTTAAATTGAGTTTTAAAGCCTAAAATAATATTTTTAACGCATATAAGGTATTAAATTAGAATTTACATGTAAATATTTTGCAAATATAGAAAATTACGAAACTTGCTCCCCAGGCATGATGAATAAAGTTGGAAAAAAAAAGAAAAATTGAAAAGGAGATATACTGTATCATGTAAAAATGTATTGTATAAAATGATGTATATTGGAAAAATAATTATATACTAAAACAAAACCAAATGTTATATTATTTTATATGCAAATGTATATAAAAAAAAACAAATTACGTAGTGAATAAACATTAATTTGTTTTTATTTTTCATATATATATACTAGCCGAATGACCCGGGCAACGCCCAGGTATTACCCGATTAAATGTTTTTATTCAAATACTATTTGTTACAATTATAAATTGGCTCCGTGGATGTCACTCTTGTGAAATGTCTCGCTCCAAACTTTGTGTCAGAGAAGCGATATTTTTATAAATAGATGATCTGGATTTGTGTCTTCTGCTCGAATGAATGTTTTTCTGTTAGAATTTTGTTCCCGCACACTAAAAATGAACTGGCTTCACCCGTGGTCTCAGCTTTTTGGAATTTTTCCCGATATAATTTTGTATCTGATAATCAAACATGATACAGCAATATTGTCATCATCATTTTCTGACTAAAAAAACAACTATTTTTGCCCAGAACCTGTCAATTTTATTTTTTATTGGCTAGAAATCTGATAAATATATTTTCCAGATTTTTCTGTATGTCCCGTCAAAACACGTTTTACATGTACATTAGGTCAGCTGATATTACCTCCCATCTTCACCACTAGAGGCTCTGCTTGCGAGCGTAAAGGCAAATTTGCAACGCAATTTGCAAATAACTCGAAGAATATTCGGGATAGAGATCTGAAATTTTCACTATAAGTTTTTCCAGATTTAAATTTCAGTCAGATTAGTTACGTATTGTGGACGTGTATAGCCGACATAGATACCCACATACATACATACATACATACATACACTGACTTTTATATATATAGGGATTTGCATATAAAATAATATAACATTTAGTTTTGTTTTAGTATATAATATTTTTCCTATATACATCATTTTGTACAATACATTTTTACATGATATTTGTCACTAACAATTTACCCTAACAACTTTCGCGTTATACAAGTTTTATTTCGTACAACGCGAATTCCTATAACGCGATTTCATACAACACGGAACACATTAATCAACAACAACAACAAAAGCCTTTATTTAGGGCATTCCGCCCCATATAGGATTCGCCGTATTTACGCATCAACAGGAGGAGAGGGAAGAGGAAACATTTACAACAAAATAAAGTTTTAATGAATGAAAGGAAGAAAAAAATGTTTGCAATAAGTTTCTTTTATAAAGTTTGTCTTACATTCAGTTACCTATTTACAGATAGGTCATCCTCCAGTATCCTTTGCCCTGCATTCTTTCTCATGCGCCCAGCTTCTGTGCAGAACTTAAAGTATCTAATAATCAGTAATTCATCATCCAGAACTGAAGAGAGAAGTTGACATATGCGATGGTATCTAAATTGACCAAAGTTAGGGCTTTGGAAAAATTTCAGTACGTTTTTCTGTTAAGAGAGGGCATTGGAAGAAATAGTGAACCAAATTATCATCCATGAGATCCTTACAAAGTAAACAGTTCCGGCCATTTTCTTTCCAGAAGTCTTTTCTTTCTTCCCTGAAAAATTGTCATAAAACTCTATGTTGTGCAACTAGTCTTTTGTTGGGAAGCGAGATATTTAATCGTAGGTACTCCTCTGTCATGAATGATTCACTCAAAAATTTGTAGCGAGCAAAGTGGGTTGAATCAATGATTTTCATCTGATCGTTTTGAATTAGTTGGTCTGTGGTGGTTCTAATTATGCATGGCAGTTCTTTCTGTATGGCTAAGTAGTCTTCGCAGCCCTTAAGAAAGGAATATCCCTTAGAGTCTAAACTTTTTATTAAATTTTGAGTAAAACTGTTTTCTATTTCCTTTTTTGCGGTGACCTTCCAGAGATAGTTTAAGCAAGCATGTGGTAATCTGCTCGTCTCCATTTTTAAGATCCTGACCCAAAACTTTAATGTGAGTTTTACAGCATCAAGTTCAGATGATATTCTTCCACATTCTCTTCTGATGATATATCCTGGTGTGAAGTTTGGTAAGTCTAAGAGACGACGAAGAAATGCATCTTGGGTATTATTGACTGTCTTCAGCTGGTTAATTGCCCACATTGGTGCCGCATATAGTAACGTAGGAAGAACAATAGTGTCAAGAAGTTTCATCACTGAGGTAAAGGACTTTATTCGCGCCTTTGTAGGGATTCTCCAAAGTGCATTAATTGCATTCAGTGCTTTGTTTCTAAAGGAACACATTAATCGCGTTATAGAAGAGTTTACTGTATGCGTTAAAAATATTATTTTAAGCTTTAAAACTCAATTTAACACTATTTTAAAAATTTTACTTACAGAAACACATGTGCAATTAAATTGACAAAGTATACAACACTACCTCGTTCAAAAACAAAAAAAAAAAAAGAAAAACGCGTGTGCTTAAAAATTAAATGTATTGTACAGTTGTCAATATGGAAATTTCCGCATTTTATTTTATAACGCGTTATACGAAAATTCGCGTTGTATAAATGAATTTGTCGCAATTTTTTTTATCGCGTTATACGAAATCGCGTTGTAAAAACTCGCGTTATAGGAGAGTCTACTGTATTGTACAATTAAATTCTCTACAAGGTATATATAGTACTCTAAATAGTGTGTGACCTTACACCACTTTATAATTGTTTTTCCCAATTAACCCGAATAAAAACCACATCTCACAGCAAACATTTAAATCATGGAACAATAAAAATAGGCTACATCGCTCCTCACCACTACAACAAGACAAAGAGATAAGAAGTCAAATCGGTTTAGAGCACCTAAACACAACCTACTATGAACAGCCGGAAACGACATCAATTTTGCCTCCAAATACCACTATATCCCTACATCTCATCGCATCATGATAAAGAAAGACCCTCCCAACAACCTAAAAGAAAAAGCTTAAAGAAAAATAAACGTATTGAAAAAATGAGATCACACCATAGCCTACACGGATAGCTCCTCTGATGAAACTTTAAATAATGGAGGAGGAGGCATAGTACTATAATTTCCAGATAATACCTAAATAACCAGAAATATCAGTACAGGAAAAATATCTTCAAACTATACTGCTGAACTATTGGCCATCAAAGAAAAAGTCTAAACCTCTATATTTCCTCAGAAGAAAATAAAACCCGAGAAATTATTATCTTAACAGACTCTAAATCATCCCTACAGGCAATAGAAAGGGGGGGGGGAATAGACCTAACCCACCAAATACATTAAATTCTAAGCCGACTTGATACAATGGGCAAAAGATGTACGATGCAATGGATACCGGCCCATGCTGGAATAAAGAGCAATGAACGAGCTAATGGCCTGGCGAAGGAAGGAGGAAAACAGGCGCTGGAAATCAGTTCAATAACATTGAAAGGCGCAAATACAATAGCAAAACCAAAATTCATTACAAAAACCAAAATACCTCAGCCCATATGCAACATCAACATAACAGAGAATTAACAACAACAATTTCAAGAATCAGAGCAGGACATTTTAAAAGAATGAAGATAAACCCAGATATGACTAGATCCTACAAGAACTTCAATAACTGTTACAACACCCAACTCACTCCGGATCATATATACAGTTGCCCGGCCATCTTTACAGCCCTCTATATGGCCGACATCAAGGCACCATACGGACAAGGCACCTCAGTTGGCTGGTATTGTGATCAGGGTGCACGGACCGATCTGATCTGCTCCATGGACACCACTACCCGAATAGCTTCGAATTACACCAAATTTTGTTTATCAATTATAAATTACTATAGATATCTTTGTCCAACCTCAATTCCAATCTCAATTATTCAGCTATAGTTATGAAGTAATTCCTGTTTGTTCACTCAAAGTACCGGAGAGTTTTCATTCACAAAATTTGGACGTATACCTTTAATGAGTCGATTATTAAAAATTATTTTCTCCTAACGCTTTATTCTATAGTACCTTTAATAAAAGCTAAGTATGCAGCTATAAACCAAAAATAAAATATTATAAAATTTACTTAAGTTTGTAAATGATCAAAACTTTCACAATACATTTGTTTTTATTATATAAAAGCAATTATTATATTAAACACAAAATAAACAAACTATTATTATGAAAGGTATTTCGATCATTTTATAATGGTATATCGCAATTTTCTTATATTCAACATAGGTATTTGGGGCACATACCATATATTGCGATTTCACCGCCACTCTGTGTTGTGACGACGATCTAAATTCTAAAGAGGTAGTCACTCACCTCTATTCTTGGTCGGCGGGGTTGAAGGTTCAAAGTTAAGGCGTCGTTGTTTATAACACTTTTAAAATATACGACGAAAACAGGAGGGAAAATTATATTTATTACAATTTAAGAAAATAAGTAAAGTATTATTTAAACATTTACACTAAAAGAATCGGAGATCAGGGCAAATTCTAGCGTTCGAAAAAGTTGTTTACAAGTTCTTCCTGTATTGTTTCCTCATTTTTGCCGCTGCATCCCCGTAGCTGCCTCCGCCGGCCTCCCATTGGCTGCTTCGGACGTCTTCTTTTCCAACACCATACAAATACTTTGTTCCATCAGTAAAATATAATGTAGCTAACTTAAAACTAAAACGATTCAATACAAGCGACTTCTATTAACAAACATTAAACTAATTTACAGAGTGAAGATCCAGAACAAACACCCTTTTTCCAACAAAATTTGAGAAAACCCAATTTATAGACAGCGTAAAACATGCAATACAAACCCTTTTCATTATCAAAAATTAATCCAAATCATAAAATTCATCCAAAGAACAAGCAACAGCATGTTTCATGAGAAAAAACGCCCGAACCAAAAACAAACACTTGTTTAAAGGATTAAATATAATGGAGCTAACTTGCATTACCTATGTGCAACATACAACTAAACCCCTTTTCCATTATGAAACATGAAGCCACAAAACACACAACACCATACACAATTTACAATGTGCAAATTAAGAACAAACACCTAATTTATTGAACAAAATTTAAGAAACCAACTTGCAATACCATCCCTTCCTTAATAATAATAATAAAAATAAAGCAAACATAAAACACGGGATCAAAGAACAAAATACAACACCAACTTTAATCAACAAAATCTTTCCTATCAGCAGGCGTCAATCATTATCTCCACTTTCCACACCAGAGAAAAGGGCTGCGGGAGAAACAGCCGTCAAATTCCTGCACCTGCCCAAAAGGACAACAGCAGGACAATGGCGACGGCTGCCCAACGTCAAATTAAAGGAATCCCCGGACAGTGCAATGCCCTGAGGCAACGGGACCTAACAAGGAAGTCTCAGATGTCTTGAAGGCGAGGGCGAATCCACCTGTCGCCAAGGAAGGGCATTGACCCAGGCCACCTTTCACTTTCCCTGCACTAACAAAAACTTCCACCGTTAATGCAATTCATCATTTGCAACTGCCCTTTAGAACTCCATGTTCTTTGACTGCTAGAGTCAAGGCCGTTCTTCTTTGTCTCTCCCCCGTTCTAGCTCCCTAATTGGCCTCTTCATCAAAGAAACTAAAAGTGTTTCCAAGCGTCCAATCATTCCACCTAAAGGACCCGCAATAGCAATGACATACTTTCTATCCCTAGAGTTTGTTTGAAAGTTTATATATACATCTTCTAATGACGTTATAAAAACATTCTTTTAGATACATTTTACATTGACGATTATTTTTTTTTTAATGGACACTATGTGTATATATATAGGTTTGAATGAAAACCCTATTTATTTTTTATTCACTTTGTATTGATTCTTCACATAAAACCGTTATATGTGAATTTTTTTATTTATTTTAAATAACTTTCAAACTTTAATAATCTGAAATCTTTAAAGTGCCAAGAATGGTATGCCTCTTTATAATAAACCTTTTTAATATTTTAATTATATAAGTTCAATAATTACTTTACTATATTTTTAGGCGAATTAATTTGTTTTGATGTGTTAAAAAGGAAATGAATATAGACAAGAAAATGAACATTTATAATCATTGTTTATGATAGGTAACTATTGTATACTGTAAATATATTAAATGCCTACATATGTAGAACATATGTTTGCACATACAAGGTGTTAGTTTCGTCGGAATACTTTCATGCATTGGTACATTTGAACTTGTGTCAGAATTGCGAGCTGAAAATCATAAAAATAAAAGACACCTCTCCTGTCAAAATAAACGCTAATCTTGTGCGCAATCTATCGACTATCTCTGCAAATTAGCAGATTCGGGTAGGTGACAAAGTCACAACACCGGTTTTTGAAAATTCAGAGACCATGATTTCGGGATATGTCCCTTGTCCCGTGAGCTTTGAGTTTATGAGATCACAAGGATTTATAAGTTCAAATTTAATAATTTATATATCCAACTTGTATGTCTGTGTGAATATTAATTATTGAATGTAAGATAATAGAGCGAGAAAAATCAGGCTGCCAAATTTTTATCACCAAGATATTAATAAAAAATATTTTAAATAAAAGCCCATTTATGGTAATCTGTAACTTAAAATTTTTGGTTGAGTTTTTTTTTTTCTCTCAAATAAAATATTTTATAGTTTGAGTGACAATTTTAAACCATGCTTAAAAGAGTTTAAGAGAATAATAAAATCATAGT
>CP092873.1:60178655-60218674 GCA_030710605.1 Cordylochernes scorpioides | reverse complement strand
GATCTAAAGAAATGGCATTGGGGGCCAACAGCAACAACATCCAGTTGCACGCTCTCAGGCGGTGCCCTTTCATTATATCCTCATTTGTGTAACCAGCATATTTCTATACGAATTCAACTATCAGACAACAGATATTAATAAAATTTGAAAAATTATTTTTGACAAATTTTAAAATTCTTGTTACTTTAATTATATACGCTAGTGTATGCTCCCACAATAAAGCCACAACAAGGACTTCGTACTTTGATCTGGAATAAAATGTTCACAAAGCATTTTATAAACATTTCCAATATCCAAAACAATAGAATATTAGATTGTATAACTCACAGCGTCATCTTTTTGATGTGATAATGCAATTTTCATAAATTCAAAATTCATAAAAATATTTAATATAGAACGAATTTCTACAAGGACGTTTCAAATATATCTTTTAGGTCATGTTATTAGTCACATAGATATTTGAAAATTTTGTATATTTAAAATACGATTATATTTAATTTTAATATTTTAAACCTATAAATTTCTATGAATTGATCATTACAGGTACAATTCGCCGATTTTACCTTGTCATATTAGGAAGTCTTTCATATTTAACATACAGGGTGGCCTATAAGTCCCGAACCCTTTTATTTTTTTATTAAAATTTAAAAGGCAAAATAATTTTTTTTTTAACTATAGCTATTTTATTTTAGGTAATAGATTGAAGTTTTTTCAAATATATTTAAATTTAATAGTTATTCAAAATGTCCTCCATTTGCTTCCAAACACAATTTAAGTCTTTTAGAGACACTTTGACAAACACGAGCACATAAATCGGCATCAAGAAAATTAAATTCTTCCTTTAGCGCAATTTTCATTTCCCTAAAGTCTTGGGTTCACGATGATAAAGTTTCATCTTTAAAAAAGCCCCACAAAAAAAATGCCTGAGTCAAATCAGATGACCGCGTAGACCAATCAATGGGTCCACGGCGCCCTATCCATTTGTGATAGAACTTTTCATTGAGAAATGTTCTAACAATGTTTGAGTAATGAGCGGTACACCATCCTACATGAAGTAAAAGGTTTTTTTTCCAACCAATTTTAGCTCTATAAATTCCTCACCATTCTCACCATTTACTTTTCCATCGAAAATGTAAGGTCCGATTATCCCTTCCGAACAAATTCCAGCTTGAAGAGTTAAGAACAGTTAAGCCAGGGGAATTTACTTCCTTCTAAATTTCTACCTGTGGATTTTCTAAAGCCCAATAAGCACAATTATGTCGATTCACATGGCCATTCAATTTAAAAATCAGTCCACATTAGACAAATTTTCATCATTTTGGATCATTTCAAGCATTTTTTCACAAATCTTTCTATCCCAATCATCTTCATGAAGTGCATTAATTAATTTAGGAATATTGGGCTTATAACCAAGACCTTTTAACATTCTTTGGATGGAGGTTCTGGGTATTTTTTAGCTCTTGATACAACCCTCTTGATGATTTTTGAGGACTAGCTTCTAAAGATGCTTTAACTAGGTTTATATTAGTTTCACAGGTAGCAGAGTGTGGTCTTCCTGATCTAGGGAGATCTGCCACTCTATCGGTAGTTTCAATTTTTTTAATTATTCTTGTTACGGTTGATTTAGATTGTGCAGAAGACTCAGAATACTTTGACCATTGACGTCGTAGAGTTGTGAAACTACAATGTTGGTAGTAGAGTTTGCTCATTTTAATTCTTTATTGAATACCGAAGGATTACATTTTCTGCATTAAACTTGGATGTGTGTGTGTGGAACCTGAACACACATATATTTTAATTAGATAAATATTACAAATAATTTATTAGTTAAACATTTTTAAAATAATATCGTGACTAACGGGCCATTTTGTATAAATTATAGTGATATTACGGGCTGCAGTTTTGTTGGATCATCAACCTTGATTTCTTCCTTCTTTTGGGTTGTATACGTTTCCCGAATGTATTTCCATAGTCAAATTATCCTTTAAGATTATTATGTTTCTTTGTTATCTTCTTGTAGTTGGTGAATTCAAGTCTTCGGGTCCCTGGCTCCTCAGCAAACTTGGCCGGTCCACGTGCCAACGTTCAAAGTCGTCACAGTCGTTTCAAATATAATAAATAATAATTATATATTTTTTTAAAAAGCATCTCCTTATCGTACAACTGAAGTTTTTGATGACTTGCGTCATCTATCGGAATAAATACCAACTATTCTCGTCGAGTTTTAATTATTCCAGAATTGGGCAGAAACCTATTCTTGATTAATCAAGAAAAGCTAATTACGTACGCGTTTCAGGCTGTTGGCCCTCATCAACGTGGTGCAAGCTGTACCTGTACCATTCTTGATTAGTCAAGATGGGTTTCTGGCCAATTCTGGAATAATTAAAAATCAACGAGAATAGTTGATATTTAATCCGATAGATGGCGCAAGCCATTAGCAACTTTCAGTTGCACGGTAAGGAGATGTCTTTTTTTTTATTTATGAACCTTATCCCAGTACAATGTCACATTTGTACTATACAATATATATATATTGTGTTTATATATAATCTAATACATATTAAATATGAAATATATATTTATATATAAAATATATCAATACAAAGCAATAACGCGCCATCTATATATAACAAATGAAAACATAAAGAAGCGAAGGCTTCCTTTCTTTTCGCGTCTTAATGTTTTCATTTGTTATATATAGATGGCGCGTTATTGATTTGTATAAATTTATGCCTAACTGGCCTTGTATTTATTGTTTACGGAAGAGCGTTGCTCGACGCAAATAATTAAATATTGTTCTACTGTCCTAAAAGCTTATGTCCATAGTTTTCTTAAATGTTATTTCTAAGATTCCAACATTCAGTGTAGCATATAAAAGCAAAATGATTCAATACAGTATTAGAGCTCTAAAGGAGCGGTCTGGTAGATTAAATTGGCGAAACCGCTGGGAGGGTTCACCACTGATGAGCCAAGCCCTCCCAATATTTTTTTTCATCGCAGTAAGAACAGTAGACACTTGATTTATTTGTGAAAAGAAACATTCGCGTCTTAATGTTTCCATTTGTTATATATAAATATATATATTATTATTTAAAATAATATTGAAAATACAAAATTACAATTGAATTGGACAAATACACACCATGATGCAGAAATAGTATAACCGAATGTGTATTATGTTACCCCCATAATATTAATTATGGTATTTTTTGCTCAATAAATTTCCCTCCTTGCCTCTTTTTGAAAGCTTTTATTTTACTTGCTTCCCTGTCAGTCTGTCTGTCCACAAATCTTTTAATCGATTTTTGATATACTTCTAGAGCACGTAGGAATCTAAAATTTGGTACACTTTTCAGAACCCGATGACAATGTAAGTTGAGAAATTTTCAGACTTCTGGGTTGTCAGGGTGGCCGTAAATTGGCAAATTTCCAAATTGCCTTTCAAATTTTTAAATTTAATTTTAATATAATTCCAGATCGTATATAAGTATCAAACTTTTAACACTCACTCAGTCCAATAAACAATGCAAGTGTACAAATATTCAGACTTCTGGGTGGTCGGAGTGGCCAGGAATTTTTCTATATATTTTTAAGTCTTATGTTATTGTATAAAAACAGGGTTGAAAATTGTTTTGATCAAAATAAATTTCTTTATATCAACCTCAAGTTTGCCTTTCCCTATTTTTCTACATTACAATATAGAAAAGGTGTTCCAAGAATATATCAACCAGTTTTACTATAGTGTTCTTTTCGGGGAATCTCACTACATTCCGTCGCCTAATATCTTATAAAAGGTTGAATATTGATGGCATATTTTCATACCCAATTAGATATTCCAATACATTTTGACTAAATATTAAGCAATATAATAGCTAAGAGTTCTTATTCTTTGGCGAAACATTTCACATAATTTATAAAGTTTATCGACTAAATTAAACTCTTCGAATAAAAATAGCAAAATATAACGACGATTGAAGAGGAGTGTCTTATATTAATTTTATTCGCAAGCTTTCGGACGCATGCGTCCTTCTACAGGCTTTACAATGACAAAAAGAAAGAAATATGAGATGAGTATTAATAGAAAAATATATTTTTGCATATGAGAAAAATATAGTATTATAAATATAAATATATGTTTTCATCGCAGTAAGGACAGTAGAAGTTTGTATTATGTATAAAAGAAACATTCGCGTTTCAAATCCTTTTATTTTATATGTATAGATGGCGCGTTATTGCTTTGTATAAATGAAAGTGAAAACGTAAATTTCGTATATACAGAATTAATATGCAAAATCTTTTGCTGAGAAAGTAAAAAACATTTTTACTATTACACCTTCAATCCGCTAAAGATAATGCCAAATAAACAACTGAGGATGGACCTATAAATAAAAATTTCTAAAAGGATATAGACTGCGTGTTGACTATTTACAGAAGGAGTGGTATTTCGGGGATATCTATTTTCCGGTTTATACGGTTGTACTTTATGGAAAGGAATGGTTCTATAAATAGTCTCTGCTGTTTATTATTAATATGGTGATAATGTATTGTTGGGGAATTTAAATTAAAATTATGGCCTGTTTGAGATATATGTTGAAATATTAGAGATCTAAGGTCCTTGTTAATGTTATTCCTGTTATGCTCCGTCATTCTTACAGTAGCGGATCTAACCGTATCTCCCACATAAGTGGCAGAACAATCTCTACAGGAGACAGAGTAGACCGCCCCGCAAGAATCGATCGCCGTTTTTGTTATGGGTTTCTGATGGATGTATAAATGTCTGGAGGGCTATTGAAGTAGGTATTGATACCATATGTTCTTAGTATCCTAGAGATAGAAACTGTGTGTGGGGAGTATGGTAAGATACAAGTATGCCTATAGAATGAAGTGGATTTAGTGAACAGGTGTGTATAAATGTTTCTCTATGAAGGGAATAGGGTAACTAGAGGAGATCAAATTAGAAAATATTTTTGATTTTTATATTGTTTTAAAAATAGTGAGGGAACAATGGGTATGCAAACGTTTAGTGAGAGTTCTAACTGTGTTAATTTTATGCGATATAGAACTATAGGATATAAAGCAAGTGTAATGGGGGCAAGTGTAATTCGAAACATTTAAACATGTTTCGAAAAATATCAAGCAATGCTAAAATCCGATTCCAATTCAATGCGAAGCATTCAACATAATTTAATGAAAAACATCTGATTTGCTGTAAGATCAAGAGATATTTTAACTACCTAATATTTGGATTTTATCTGCCCTTTTCACCCACATTTTTGCTAATTTAAAGAGGTATTTATCTTGAGAAATTTATTTATAAACATATTTGATAAAAACATGTTGCAACTCATGATCAGCGGATTCTATAGTCTATAGTTGCATTTTGACATCAATTATTCAATAAAAAAATTTTCATCTAGAACATATGATCCATGAATGTATTATCCAATTGAACATCAACCGATAAATATCCATTTTCAAAATGCAATAATTCAAAAGGTTATTTCATTTATTTTTTATTTATTTATTTATTTCAATTTAAAGCGCTATGTCCCCCTAGGGACACTTGCGCTGTCATACATGTATGCCTTTACATTTGTCTACACAAATATATACAAATATTTTAGGCCGTGAATAGAATAGTCATATGATATTAACAATGAGAAAGAGAGAAAAAAGAACTGTGAACAAAAGAAATAAGTGTCTGGCAATATGTACAATCAACATAATATAAATTATCAGTATCCAAAAAATATTTGTGTTGCCATATAATTTAAAATATATCTACAAATGGTTATTTCATCTTGAAAGCAATCAAAACTATATGAATTCATGATATCTTGACGGTTCTTGGCCTACTCTAGACCATCTCCTATTACAAATCAGACAATCCTGGTATCGGTAATAGTAAACCGATTTATAAACTTTACTCTGACCATCCATTAGAGGCATAAGCTTAAGTAGTGAAAGAGAAGTTTAGTTAGTTCAAAGATAATGAGAATCACTAAAGGGGGGAGTTACAGTATATATTATAGATGAATAAAGGGAGAAAAAGAGATGAAAAGGCGAAAATCAATTAACTAATGTCAAAAAATCACCTAACTCTCAGGTTATTGAGACATTCAGAATTCTATAGTTTGACATTTTGAATAGCCGGCGTCAGTAATTTTTGGAAATAAGAGAGTTGCAGTATGATGGTTAGAGATGAAGAAAAAAAAATAAGTAGGCATTAGAAAATCAAGACAAGAATCTATTCTCTAGGACGATTTCTTAATCGCGTCAAACTTTCAGGTTACTGGGCATTTTAAAATTCGGTGGTTTGACATTCCTGAATGGCCGGCCAGCAGGATGAAGCAATAAGGAACGAAAGAAGTGTTTGGCGAGGTCCAGGCCAGGGGTTGTCTGTCCTCTGCCAGTCCACCTGCAATTATCGGCAGGACCACTCCTTTCCCACCGACACAAGCCTCGGGCTCTGGTTACCCTAATGCACTTTTAATCACAGCTCTCCCTCCTACATATGCAACTTTCTTTTTTGCCCCCGCGCGCCTAATGGATGAGAACAATGGCAAGGTATTGTTGCACTGGCTGAATTTGGCCATTAGGTGCTATTCATCGGAATTTACCACCTGATCTAGATGATCGGGTCTTTAGGCAATGTCTGGAGATCTGAGAATTGTCCAAAAAAGAAATGTTCCATTTAGTTCATTATCTATTGTGTATTCAAGAGTTCAGGAATTGTGTTTAGTAGTACAATATTAATTTCATGAAAATTATATATATATATATATTATATAGTCTAAAAACTCAAATATTTCTATATTAAAAAATATATATTTTATTTTATTCATTGATAATTTTACTTTGTTATCATCGTTTTTTTAGAAAGACTTTCAGTTTAGTTGTATAGTTTTGTTGTAAATATGCGTAGTTAAAATATCTATTATTTTAAATCACTAATATAGTATTAACTTTATAAATTCTATATAATGTGAAACTAACTAATGTGTAATATTTCCTCAAGTAATTGAAAATAAAAGCTACTTGACGGTAAATAATTATCTTTTTCTTATCACGACTGCACCTCAACCCTTTATCTTATCGATCCTTTGTCCTATCAACCCTTTATCTAACAACAACAAATTTATTCATAACAATAAGTCGACAGGATTTACCTAATTTTTATTAAATTTTATATCATTTTATTTGGAACTTGTGAAATAATGGCAAAATCAAAAAGAGAAAAAGATGTTAAATTTGCATATCAAGTGATGCCGTCTTTTGTAAAATACAATAATAATTTAAATATTAAAACTTGGATTATAAATTTTGAAAGAAAAAGTTATTCTTATGGGTTTGATAATAGTTGGAAGGTACTTCATTTATCGGATTACTTGCAGGATGAGGCTTTAACATATTACTTCGAAAGCCTTTGCCATATTGAGGACTGGAATAAACTCAAAGAAAACCTTATAACCAGATTCTAGAAAACCAAACTTACACCATTGGTTGAAATGATGAAAATCAAACAAAAAGAAAATGAAACAGTCACCCAATATTATCACCGAAAAATGCAGCTGATCAACAGTGTAGAATTAAACCTCACCTCCATAATAGAATTATTAAATGAGGGAATAAAGAAAAAATTCAAACTCTATCTAGCTACCATAGACTCCGTACAACCCTCGGAATGGCTATTAATGGCCACTAAAATAGTAAAAAATCTGCTTCTGGGTAAAATAATTTAAGCTTATTAGAGTGTATAATTTCTGTTTGTTTTCTTTGGGGTAAATTGCGTTTATTAATGTCATATGTGACTATATTACACCAAACATTGTGAAACTTGCCAGTTTTAACAAGTCTAGGGATAACAGAATTGTTTATGGACCACTACAACAGATGCCAATAGCTACACACCCAAATCACATTTTTTCTCTAGATACATTGGGCGGGTTACATAAATATGGGACAACAAGACACAGTATCCATAGATCACCATAGTAGATTCCTTTGGGCTTTTCCAACAAAATCTGTATCAACTGATTCTTATATAACTTGTTTAAGAAATTTATTCCAAATTAATGAATCTGAAATATAATAACTGACAGAAAAATGCAGCTTTTCTTAGCAATAAATTTAAACACTTTTTAGATAGAAATAATGTTAAGCATCTACTCACCAGTGCACATCAACCAGAAACAAATGCAAAAGTAGAAAGACTAAATTCCACTATCATTTATAGGTTAAGATGTGAATATAATGCTAATTTAAAGATTCCTTGGACAAAATATATTCCTAAAATTACTTAAAGCTATAATGAGAAACAGTACATACCACAACAGGCTTTACACCTAAATTCTTATACTATGGAATACAACCACAGTATATAGAACATGACACAGAAACACTTACACCAATAGAAAAGGCAAGGAAATTAGCCATTGAAAGAACCCTAAAATCCCATGAACACAGCAAACAACTTTATGATATTAAACACCCAGAACCCATTTTTAAAGAAGGAGATCAGGTATTAGTAAAACCTTTATTTATCCAAACACTGGTAAATTAACACAAAGATATATAGGCCCATTTACTATTTTAAAACAACTTTCTCCAGTCACATATGAAATTAATAAACCCAATTTACCCCAAAGAAAACAAACAGAAATTATACACTCTAATAAGCTTAAATTATTTTACCCAGAAGCAGATTATTTACTCCACTATAGCACTAACATAGAAAATGACTTGATGGTAAACCAAAATTCTAACACAAAGTTAATAGATATTGATGATAAACCATGTTTTTTTACAGGAAGGCCATATTTTGGACATGGACAATGAAGAACAAATATCAGCACCAATTCTTAAGCCTTCACAAATAACTTAATGTCACTCCATACATCTATTAGCGATTCATTGCTCAACCATGTAAAAATAACATTTTCTACTGCTTTTTGATACTTTGAAGTGTAACTAGCATAATGTCATATTTACTCAAATTTTAAATACCTTTTTTGCTTCATATACATTTTTGATATTTATCACTCAATAATATTTCTTATATATACTTTTATTATAATTTCATAATTATATAAATTATTTGTAAACAAACTTTCTTTTGTTTATTTTGAAAAAATGTGGATATTGATTTTTATTGTTTCATTTTTAATTATTTCTATAGATTTATTGATTTCGTTTAATTAATTATTTTTAATTACAATTTTATTTTAAAATTTTAATATTTTAAAATCTTTTTCACAGGGGGGAAATATTATATAATCTAAAACTCAAATATTTCTATATTTTAAAAATATATATTTCATTTTATTCATTGATAATTTTACTTTGTTATCATCGTTTTTTAGAAAGACTTTCAGTTTAGTTTTATATTTTGTTGTAAATATGCGTAGTTAAAATATCTATCCTTTTAAATCACTAATATAGGATTAACTTTATAAATTCTATATAATGTGAAACTAACTAATGTGTAATATTTCCTCAAGTAATTGAAAATAAAAGCTACTTGACGGTAAATAATTATAGTTTTCTTATCACGACTGCACCTCAACCCTTTATCTTATCGATCGTTTTTCCTATCAACCCTTTATCTAACAACAACAAATTTATTCATAACATATATATATATATATATATATATATATATATATATATATATATATAATCAGTCGTAATATTATATATAAATCAAAATAATTATTTGGATTTGACTAGCTTTATTAGCCCAATTTCAATATTTCAAAAAGCGTATTTCTCTTTTTTTTTATTTCATGAAAATAAAAAGCGTTCAACCTCGTACCGTAAAGTAAATAACGGTGAGGAATTTCACTCTTTCTGATATTCAAAATGATTAAATATTACGTTCAATAAAATTAGGAAATCCATATCTAGAAATCATTTTTGTGTTTTTGAGTTTTGAATTGAGTTTTGTGTAATAAACGGTTTCTACTATTTAATCACGATTGTTCAAACTTCCTAGCAGAACTCATGGTATTCTTTACGCAACCAAAGCTATTCATATTTTTCCACAAAAAAAAATAAAAAATAAAAAATTCGAATTGCCTCAGACTGCCAATTGACTCTTTCTAGCATATGTAGTTTCCTCCATCGTACATATAACGTACGACTCTGCTGTGTCAAATACCACAGCAGTGGTCCTGGGAAATTAACTATAAGACCAAAGAACTAAGACTTCTATACATTCTAACTTACATCCCCCTTTCCAACAATCCTTCTATAAAGCGTTGCCCGCAATAAAAGAACCTAGAGCAATGCATTTATGGATCACTCAACCAGCAATCGCAGAGGATTTATAGATACGCAAAAAAGGTTTATCCTTATGCTACCAAGAATCTAACATGATTGAACTTCAACAATTAACTAACTCGCCATGGCTATCTACAAGAAAGTACAGGGTGATCCAAAAGTCCCGCACAACTTTAAAAATTAATAACTCGGCGAATATTTGCGCTAGAGCAATGCGGTAAACACCATTGTGTTCAGGATGCAATGGTTTTTTTATGGCAATTAATGAAAAATTCGAAATTGATTTTAGTTACAACTTTACTTGCTAGATGGCGCTCTACCAGAATCAGCTATTCAGCGGCCAAATTGTTTGATAAATTGAAAAACATAACTGAACGACACGTATTTTTCCTTTTTGAATACCAGGAAAGAACAACTAATAATATCAAATGATAAATTAATAAAACACCATTTCGCCAAAAGTTAGAAGAAATGGTTAACGATTTTTAAATACAATCTGAGATATGTAAAATAGGTATATGCAAATTAAAACATGTAGCAAAAAAAAACTGATATTTTAGATGCTGTTTGCTGGAATCCTCTCAGCGATTTAAATTTCGAAAATAATAATTTTCTAATTTTTTTTTAAATTCAACCCTCTCTCAGTATAGATTATATTTATTTTAATTCATTTGAAAAATATTTATCTATCTCTGATGATTTATTTTACTCTGGAATGCCGTTGTTGTTTTTGTCGTGACCAATAAAGAGCCTCAGATGTCTCCATGCATCTCTATCACAGCAGCATTCTCCACTATCTTGGGTGTGTAAAGCAGCTGCTCTGGGTCTATGTCAATTTCTGCGAGGCTGCGGGCATGAGAATATGTGGGTAGGTGTTAGTTCCACACCAGGACAGTTGTTGCATTTTCTATAGTTCTTGTGCCATCTGGATGCATTGTCATTCCTTTATAATGTTTTGTTCTAAATCTTGTTATAGTTTTGTCACTTTTCTCTCGGAGTTTATTTCACATTTTGATCTTTTCTTATTTTTTGTTTATTATCTTGTATTTTTCTAAAGCATTAGCGTCAAATAATGACATTTGTTCTTTCCTTGGGCTCAACATTATGGCTTCCTTTGCAAATTCAACTGCCATTTCATTACCCCCTATCCAAACACTGGCAGGAATCCATTGTAGAATGCAGTTATTCTCCAATGATATCAGTTGAGTAAGCAACGAGTGTATTTTCTGTGTGATTTTAGTATTGCCCTTCTGAATTGCTTCTAGATCGGATATGAAGTCGGTGTATATTATAATTCCTTCTGCTTGATGCAGGGATGGTTGGTTAAGGCAATACATCAAGAGCTTTTCAGATAGCTGTCAGTTCACAAGTGAAGATTGACGAAATCTTTCTTGCTCCTTCTTTGATTTTGATGTATGTTCCATATTTCAGTATTATGTTAATTGCAGCCCCTCCATTACTTATGGAAAGGTCTGATGATCCATCTGTATATGCTGTTAAATAATTTATCTGATCGCATAAACCAATTGTGTCAAGTCCTTTCTTTTTAAGTATGTTTTTGTTTTCTTTTTTTTCTTTTGCAGGGTTCATTCAGGTTAAGATTGATGATTACATTTGATGGAAATGGTGTGGGAAATATTGTTATTCTCGAATTTGAAATTCATTATGTTTCATATTTATGCCCTTTCTAATATTGTTGTCGTACTGAAGTGTTGAAGATCTTTTGAGCCTTTCTTTTTGTGTCCAGTTTAAATAGGTTCTATGGGATATGTGTTTCGGTTTCTTTAGTTTTTAAGCTATTGGTGAATTTTATAGTTTTTAATTGTCTTCTGCTTTCAAGTAGGTCTAGACCACATTCTCTCTGAATTTTCACATTGTTGGTATTTGAAACAGAACCAGTGATTAATTTGGCCGCTTTTGATTGAACACTGTCTAGTCTTCTTTTTAGTGATGAACTTGAGGGAGCCCAGACAGGTGTTGCATATTCCATTATTGGCCTTATTAAGGTGATATATGTTGTTCTGAGAATTTTGGGTTTTGCTCCCCAATTTGTTCCACATAGCCTTCTCAGAATGTTTAGGTTTCTGGTAGCTCTATTTGAGGTGCTAATTATGTGTTCTGTAAATCGCAATTCCTCATCAAGTATCAAACCTAGGTATTTTGGATATCTAATTTTATCAATTATATGGTTGTTTATGCTTATTTTGGAGTTATATTCATGCCTTTTTTTCCTGTCAGTGAAGGAAACCTATAGGTTTGTGTTTATTGGGTTTATGGTCATTTTGAGTTTCATTGCCCACTTCTCCAGTTCTCTCATTGATGTGTTCAGTATTTTTCTGATATTTCTTAACTGCTAGTTGTGTGCCATATGGCTATATAATCTGCATAACAGGCAACTTTTGTGTCTTCAGTGAGGTAAGGATGGATGTTGTTAAGGTTGTGTTCTAATTAGATATACAACAACTCAAACTTGACTATGACTCTTTTTAGCTCTTATTCTTTTCGTTTAGCCAACAAAAATGTCCAATTTATATACACATATATTCTTACATAATGAGACTTTAAAGAATGCAAATAATCTTCATCTATTTACATACACAACACATCTCCCCCCTTAATAATACTCCAGTCGGTCTGGGAGTTTCTTGGCTCTCTGAGGTCTATGACTGAGGACGGGCACTTGCACAGCGGCAGGCTCCGGTTTAGGAGTGCAAGAGGTCACGTGCACATCAGCAGGCCCCGGTCTAGGAGTGCAAGAGGGTACGTGCACAGAAGCAGTCTCCTCCTTGTTTCCTGATGTACCTCTGGAACCTCCTCTTCACTTTCTTTCTGACTTCCACCTACAGGCTTCTCTCCCGATGTTCGAGGAAGTATCAAATTTCCTGTCTCCACTTGCGTCTTTCTCACAGGTCGCAATTGATTGATATTCCTCTTATACAGGACGCCCTCGCAACTTATAAGGTAGTGACGGTAGCTCAATAATTTCAAAATGGTACCTTTTTACCGTTTAGGTCCAGTTGCATAGTTGCGGAAATAAAACCTCGCAACCTGTAGTAAACTGCTCCTGCCTTCTTACGGCCTCGTGAAATACCTCTCGCGGATTTCCCATCTTGGTATTATATTCGAGAATTTTGATCTTAAACTTCTCTTCATTAGCAGTTCCGCAGGGGAATTCCTTTATTAAAGTTTGGGGGAATGCTCTATGAGCAAATAAGAATATTTGTAGATTCGTCTCTAAATCATCCTTCCCATTATTCTTTCTCAAAAGGTTTTTAAACTCTCTTACATATCTCTCGGCTAAACCATTTGTACTAGGATTATACGGACTGGTCTTAGTTTGCCGTATACCATTCATTTTGGGGAATTTCTCGAATTCACCGGAGACAAACTGTCATACGTTATCTGTAACCAAAATTTCGGGCAATCCAAATCTGGCAAACATTTCTCTAAGATGATTTATAATCGTTTTGCTGGTAATATCTTTGATAAAAATTTCTATCCACTTTGAGTATGCGTCCACGAGAACCAAAAACATCCTTCCCATGAACGGACCCGCTAGATCAAGATGAAGTCGATGCCACTGTTTTTCGGGCCAGGTCCATTCCGAGATGGTAGCCGGGGGCATGCTTGCCGATTCTTGGCATACTCTACATTCTCTAGTTAACTCCTCGATGTTACTGTCTATGCCTGGTTACCTGAAAATACCGTCTGGCAATCATCTTCATTTTAACAACCCCCATGTGTATTTCATGCAAGTCATTTAATTTTAAAGATCTTAATTTTTGGGGAATTACCACTCTTTCACGCTATTGAAGACAACCAAACTCCAAACCAAAAATAATAAATTAAGAGTCCTATGAAAGATCTTAATTGCGAAACATTCTTTAGGTTCAGCGCCTCTATCACTGCTTTAATTTTATATTCTAAAGAATGCAGTCCATTTTTATCCATTTTAAACCATAAATATTCCACCGATTTCTTTTTAAATTTACATTTATATCTGTTTAACTTTAAAATTTTTCTAGCAATCATCTAAACACTAGATCCAACACTAGATTCATGATCTTCAAAGTCTTTTCCTGCAACCAAAATATCATCTATGTAGCAGGCCACACCAGGCAAATCAGCAAATAGACCTTCCATAATCCTCTGAAATTTATTTGGTGCTACCGCTACGCCATATGGTAGTCTTTTATAAGAAAACAACCTCTTTGTTTTGTTTATATCAACAACAGCTTTGGCTTCTTCCGCTAACATTACTTGTAAGTAAGCCTGTGATAGGTCTAGAGACGAAAGTACGGTGCTTGTAGATAATTTTGAAAAGATCTCATCTATCGATGGAATGGAATACCTATCTAATTCTATTGCTTTATTAGCTGTACATCTAAAATCACCACATATCCTCACACTACGATCCTTTTTTAATACTGGTACTATTGGAGCGGTCCAATATGCATGAACTATAGGTTATAAAATGTAAGAATTCACTAAACGATCAATTTCATTCTCTACTTTGTTTTTTAGAGAGAAAGGTAAACTTCTGGCCTTACAAAACACAGGAGTCACATCCTTTTTTTAATTAAAATTTATTTTAACATCCTTAAGACTGCCCGAATCTTTGTGTGTTAAACAAATCTGCATATCTATCAATCAATCTATTTCTATTAGATTCATTATTTAAGGTTTTAACTGTTTAAGCCATTCTCTTTCTAACAAAATCACCTGGATTTTTCATTTACAACTATTAATCTGAAATATTGGTTGGCTTCTTTTACAAAAACATTTCTTTGCCCTATAATCTCTATTGATTTACCACAAAAGGATTTTAATCTTAAATTTGTTGGAAATATTTTTTTACCTTGCCAATAAATCGTATAGATATCTTTAGGTATTAACGTAACTGGACTTCCTGTATCTATTGTAAAGCACAAAGAATTATCATCTACTGTTAAATTTATTGAGGCATCAGTTTCGCCCTGTACAGAATATATAGAGTCCTCTTGTACAAATTTACATCCTTTTTTTTACCAGCTTTGCAGACCCTACTTAAATGACCCAGTTTTTTACATTTTAAAACAAGTCTTTGTTCTATGAGGCCAAACAGAGGCCACGTGTGAATGTCTTTCACCACATCTATAACACATTATTTCTCCCCTTTGCCTGGAAGGCCTATGCTGCACCATACTATTATTGTACTCACCCTTTTTATCTTTTATATTCACAGGGGATATCTTGGCCACTAATTTAACTTGTAATTCTCTTGTATTTATCTCCGCCAGTTCGAACGAGATCGCCACGCAAAAATTTATCCAAGGTGACATCGTCGTCCTCTTGTAGTAGCTTCTTTTGCAGGGCTTTCCAACTTGATTCCAGCCACCAAACAGTCTCGCAACGTGGTTCCCAGCATATCGCCGAAATTACAATTTATTGCTAAATGTTTTAATTCTCTAAGATATTACGAAATTGATTCTCTTTCCTGTTGAATTCTCTTCAAAAATCTGCATAGCTGTGGTATCACTTTCTTCTTTGGATCCAAATGCAGCATAATTCTTTGAATGATAGTATCATAGGGTTGATCTTTCATTAGTCCAGGAAGAAAATGTCGTTTCCCAGCTTCAAAGTTTCAGAATCTGGTAGCGAGGTAAAAATCAGTACTTTAATCTCCTCCTTCAGATGCCAAAAAGAAAGCCTCAAATTTTTGTACAAAAAGATCGAAGTGTCCTCCACTGGGCTATAGTATCTAAAAGGTACTATTAACTTTGAACTTGTCATGCTGATCTTTTCTACTATTTTGTTTTCTTGAACCAGATAGTTTAAAAGATGTAGTTGTTATACTTGCGTAGACGCCGTTTTCCTCAGATTTTTACTGGCTCTGTAGATCCCGCATCCTCGTTGCCACTTTTGTTGTGTCGTAATTAGACGTACAAGAGCTCAAACTTGACCATGGCCAACAAAAAATGCCCATTTTATATATACATATATTTATACATAATGAGGCTTTAAATAATACAAATAATATCCATCTATTTACATATACAACAATTAATATATAGCGAGAAGAGTAGAGGACTGAGCACAGATCCCTGAGGTACACCAGCCCATGTTCTTCGGTCCTTGGAAAATGTTCCATTGACCAGAACCTTTATCCTTCTTCCCCTTAAGAAGTTTGCAATCCAGATCAAGGTTTTTCCTCTTACTCCGATGTTGTGCAGCCTTTCAAATAATTTCTCCCTCTACACTCGATCAAAAGCTGAGGTCATATCCAGAAATACGGCCGTTGTCTTCTTTGGCTGTTTTTCCTGGAAAGAATATATTATTGATTGGCAGAAGTAGAACAGTTGATCAGTTGTACAGTGTCTGGATCTTTAGGCAGTTTGGTAGAAGTTTATTTTATTATTGTTAGTGAGCCAGACAAAGAGCCTAGAGTGGATAATTCATTCTGTTATTTTACAAAGTATGCTAGTAAGAGCAATTGGCCGATAGTTTTTGCATCCCTTGGCATCTTTGTTTGGTTTCAGTATTGGCACTATTATTGATATCTTTCAATTCTCTGGTAGTTTACCAGTTTGCCATGAAATGTTCAGTATTCGTAGGAGTTGATTTTTAGCTTCGTCTCCAAGGCCTGATAGAGACATTAAGTGAAGCGTCTTCGGATATTGCAATCATACTTGGTGATTTTAACGCCGAAAAACCAACTTGGGGATCACCTGTCCAGGATAACAAAGGTCAGCAGGTTGAGGAAATGCTAACCGACCTCGACCTTACACCGTTAAATAACGAAATGGACTTGGATAGAAGTCCACAGGCACAGAATCCGCAATAGACATCACAGCGATAAATTACAACATCGCACCCACAAAACAATGGAAAATTCTGAAAAGTGCAATTAGTGACCACAGACCAATTTTAACAACCATAAAATTCAAAATTGAGAATGTCCAACAGAATAAAAGAACACTGGTAAAAAATTCACAGAAAAGCTTGAATAACTGTGCGTTCTCGCTATTCATATCGGTTAGAGTTTTGGATGATTAGTGTTGGTTTTGATTGTTTTATAACACTAATTATATTCCAGTGATGGCTTTCCTTTTTTGGATCCATTTTTTCGCAGAATTCTGCCCATTTTTCACTTGTTTGAATATACAAATTTCTTGTTCTAATTAGTGAATAATTTCAATTAGTTCCTTTATGATTTCTTCTCTTTTATTTGTTTTAAGAAGTTCATTGGTATTGTCTCTCTCTGCAATCATTGCCTCGATATTGTAGTCCTTCCAGCTTTGGATATGCTCGAAGAGAATTTTTCCAATTTTTTGTCAATCGTTCTGTATTTTAATTCTTCGTTGCACAGTTATTCAAGCTTTTCTGTGAATTTTTTTCCAGTGTTCTTTTATTCTGTTGGACATTCTCAATTTTGAATTTTAGGTCTTTAAAATTGGTCTGTGGTCACTGATTGCACTTTCAGAATTTTCCATTGTTTTGTGGGTGCGATGTTGTAATTTATCGCTGTGATGTCTATTGCGGATTCTGTGCCTGTGGACTTCTATCCAAGTCCATTTCGTTATTTAACGGTGTAAGGTCGAGGTCGGTTAGCATTTCCTCAACCTGCTGACCTTTGTTATCCTGGACAGGTGATCCCCAAGTTGGTTTTTCGGCGTTAAAATCACCAAGTATGATTGCAATATCCGAAGACGCTTCACTTAATGTCTCTATCAGGCCTGTATTGATGCTAGTATTATCGTGGTGATAAACATTCAAGAATGTTATTGTTTTTTTCTGGGAGGTAGATTTCTATTGCCTGAGCTTCTGTTGTGCTTTCTGTAGGCTTATTCTGATTATAGGCGATTTCCTTAAATTTGATTTCTAGAGTTTCAATCCAAACGGCAAGTCCTCCTCCAAATTTTCCCGGTCTGTCCTTTCGCAGTGTTGTATAACCTTTGATATTGAATCTCAGATTCGGATTCAATTTTGTCTCCTGAAGACAAGCAATATGCACATTGTTGTCACAGAGAAGACAAGTCATCTCTTTATTTTCATCTGGGTACCATTTGTATTGAGTTGTAGTAGATTGAATTGTGTCTTCGTAGTAAATTTCTCATCATGAGTTCGAGCTGCAGCTCCTGACGCGGCGGTTACCCCGGACGCGGTAGCATTACTGGAGATATCAGTTTTGCTCTTCATTTGAAAATGGGTGCCGTTGCAGCGTTAGTCACCTTGGAAACGAACCAGAATTTGGTCAAATATTCCAAGGGTCCAGGGGGGACCGCAAGGAGGTGTGGTCGGACTTCTCCCCTTCCCCCTGGAATGCCGTCACTACAGGATAAAGCACTCTTGGTGAATTTTTTAAATTGTGATTCAGAATCTGCCACTGAAGCCTTACCAGCGTTTCGTTCCTTTAAAGATATTCGAAGAGGTGAAGGACCAATGCGTTGCTACTCTCTAAGGCGAATGATTATGGTTTTGAGGAAACTGGATCTCTGGAAGCAAAATCTCGGAGTGGAAGGCCATCGACATGCAAGTCAGTGGCTGTTACGGTTTTGCAGAATGCTGAAGCTATTGAAACGTTATCCACGTATAGAGAAGTAAGTGCTAGACAAGTTTCTCGACAAACGGGGATTTCGTATGGAACAGTTTGGAGAGAACACACATTTATAATTTTTCGTTTAAAATACCCTAACAAAATTCAAAGTTTTCACGAGTTGAAAGTCAGCGATTTTGAGAAGCGTCAAGAATTCGCTGCATGGGTTTTCCGGCAAATTGATATTGATGAAAACTGTCTTCCAAATGTTCTAAGAACAGATGATGCTCACTTTTATCTAAAGGGAGAATTTAACATTCAAACTGCCTCATTTTGGCAACAGAAAACCCTAGGATTTTTACAGAAATGCCACTTCATCAGCCCAGAGTTACAGTTTTGGATGGATTCACTTCTTCTTTTATTATTGAGCCATTTTTCTTTGAAAAAAAAATCAATGAAAGAACTTTTAAAACCGTTTTAGTAACTGGTGAACGTTATGTTCAACTTTTGAGAGAAGAGGTTATTCCCGTATTGCAGGACAGACAAGTATTAAGCGAAATAACATTCATGCAAAATGGTGGACCTCCTCATATCTCCCGCGGTGCCAAACAATTGCTGAAGGATACGTTCGGTGAAAATCTTGGGATAAGTCGCCACTTTATATACCAGTTGCCTCCAATATCACCAGACTTGACGCCTTACAATTTCGGTTATGAGGGTACATTAAGTCGCGTTTTTATCGATGCCGGCCTACCACATTGGCCATGATGAAGACTTCTATCAGATTGCACGTTTTATAAATTTCAACTATTTAATTGTGACCATTCTGTCATCTATCGTCTGCAGGCGGTGTTTGAGAATGAAGGGCGCCACATTGAGCAAGGATTGTGACCTAATACAAGAGAGAAGGCAGTTACCTCATGTGTTCAATTTTGCAGCTCTTTGTTTTGGGTTATGGGAATAATAAATGCTGTCCTCACATCTTGACTTTTTTTTCTGTGAACAGTAATTTTTTTGTTTGTCATTTGCCCACATCTTATATTATGTCGTGCAGGCCAAAGTTTTATAACTTCTCGAATAACACTGGTATACACAATTTTACCCCTTATGTTTAGTTTATCGCTTTTCGCTCATTAGAAGAAATAGCATAAGGAATATTCTCCGTACCCCCCAACTTTAGAAAATTTGCGCAAAAAATAATACAAAATGCTTTTACTACCACGTTTTTCAACGCAAAAGTCGATTTAAAATGATATTTTTAGTGGATACATTTTAAAATTATGTACAGTATAATAAACAATGATAACATTTGAAAACCCCATAGGATATTTGGAATAAAGTAAAAACAAATAGATTTTGTCACCCCCCCTCTATATTTCATTTTTGGATCATGACAAATATCCAGTTAAATAGTCTAGTGTCGCCAATCAGTCAAGAAACTACACATTTCTTATAGCAAGAAATCCTATTAATAGTGCCATCATAATTTTTGGTACTATATTAACATTTCAAAAATCGTGTATTGATATCAGCAATGTTTTTCAAACATTCAATCTATTTCACAAAACTCCATCTAAAATATAAATATATTTTGCTAGGTGTTTTAATTTGCATATACCTATTTTACATATCTCAGATTGTATTTAAAAATCGTCAACCAATTCTTATAACCTTTGGCGAAATGGTGTTTTATTAATTTATCATTTGATATTATTAGGGTTCTTTCCTGGTATTCAAAAAGGAAAAATACGTGTCGAACAGTTATATTTTTCAATTTATCAAACAATTTGGCTGCCCAATCTCTGATTCTGGTAGAGCGCCATCTAGCAAATAAAGTTGTAACTAAAATAAATTTCGAAAATTTCATTATTTGCCATAAAAATAATCCCATTGCATCCTGAACACAATGGTGTTTACCGCATTTCTCTAGCCCAAATATTCGGGGAGTTATTAATTTTTAAAGTTGTGCGGGACTTTTGGATCACCCTGTATAATACGCGAACATTTTTGAAAAGGGGTGATCCTATTTATTCCTACTGTTAGAATGAATACCAAACAGTTGATCATCTCCTCTCCATCTGCTCAGCTTCCCAATACTTAAATTTTAGACAGCCACTTTCATAGGAATGCCTAATCTTAGCCTGGCACACCATTGGAAAATCTTTCTAGAAATAAGTCTGCGAACACTACTTGATATCTGGGACGTTCTCAACCCCATTGTAAATAAACCTAAAAGACCCAAGTTTTGCTGACAATCTGGGTAGTTAGAGGAACCTGTTGTGACATATATATATTGCACCTAAAGTGGCACCTCTCCCTTTATTTATACACACCAGAATGATAAATTATTCATAACCCTAGTAAAAAAACTTTACTAATGATTATAGAGAATGAGCCCCAACATATATGTTGGCTTTTTGTCCGAATTAGCCAAAACTGGTGTTGCGGGGGGGGGGGCTCATTCTTTATTATTACTAGTAAAGTTTTACTAGGGTTATGAACAATACATCGTTCGGATATATATATATATATATATATATATATATATAATATATATATATATATATATTATAAATAAAAATATTTTCTGCTGATTTTGGAATATTTTGAAATATACAGAATTGTTAGCTGTTGCTTGATTTTGGGTATCCATGAGTATTTTACGATATTGTTTTTCAGTCGTGGGAATAATAAAATAAATAGTTCAGATCATTATTGCTTTAATTTAGCTGATTAGAAAATATATTTAAAAAAACATAATTTGATAAAAGTACTGCCTGGCTTAAGGCGAATAAATCTACAAAATGAAAAACTTATTTACATAATTTAAAAAAGGTTTGAGCCGGCCATCGGGAAACAACAGCAATGAGTTTTTATAGGGGAAGCGTGATCTCTGGCGGTCAATTTAACATAGTATTTGAATCTATGAAATATAATTTTTTTTAAATAAAATAATATTTTATATAACATCCCCCCCCCCCCGGGAAGAAAATAATATGGGTACAGAGAAAAGTGATAAAAAATATAGTTTAAAAAAAAAATGATTGATAGAAAGAAAATGTGAGAGGTAATATTCACTTATCATATTGGTTTTTGGATGTTAACCAATAGACAGGAAAGTAGAAAATTATATAAAGTGTGAATGATTACAAATATTGTTGGTAGAAAGTTAATAAAAATGTGATAATCCATAATCATATTGGTTTGTTGTTAACCAATAAATATGAAATTACAAAAATGATGCACATATAATATTAAAAATGAGGAAGGAAAATAAAATGCATGATTATTACAAAAGTGAGAAATAAAAGGGTGATATTTCCATTATCATATTGGTTTTTGGATGGTAACCATTATATACAGGAAATGGCAAAGTGATACATAGTGTGAATGATGATAAAAATGATTGTTAAAGAGTGAAAAATGTATTCCATTATCGTATTGGCTTGTTGTGAGCCAATAGATTGCAAAAGACATACGCATTGGGTGATTATAAGAAAAAGGGCATTTATGAAAAAAAGTATTAAGTTGTAGACAAAGTTTAAATATGTACAAAGGCAATATCTGAAAACAAGGAATGAACATGTAAAGAAAAAAAAGGTAATGGTAAGAATAAAGAATGGTCATTTGAAAAAGAATCAAGGTGGATAAAAATGAGTTAAAATTTACATATATTTACTACGCTAAATTAACATATTGGCAGAAACGCTTTTAGATATTAATTACATATGAAATAAGTATTGGGGTAAAAATGCAAATTTTGAAAATTAAAACATTGTGAAATGAGATTACATAAAAAAATATGAAATATCAAAAGTTAGGGAATTTTAAATATATATATATATATAAATGTGAAGCTATAAGGTATTGTGGTCATTATCGAAAAACATATAGTGAAAATATGATTTTTTAAAAATGTTAAAGATAGTTTAATAAAATATTGAAGATGTGATAAATATATAATATTTGTTGTTGTTCTTCTGACCGACTGTTTTACATTTATAATTATAAAAACTATAAGGTGCAAATGCTTTAATTGCAAATGTTTTTAAAATAAAATATAGAATGAAATATATTGAGAAGAGAGAGAGAGAGAGAAATAATTATACAAATAAAGAAAAGGCTTAAAAGAATTAAAAGGTGTGGTTCTATTTAAATGGAAAAACAGCTATGGCAAAATTGGTATCTAAATTAATTTGAAAAAGGAGTATATAACTATAATAGGAGAATTTAAAACTATGATAAATCATTGACGAGAATTTAAAAAGTTTAAATGGAGAAAGCTGCGAAAAATTGGTAGGTACCTTGGAAAGGATGATGCTAGCTGGAGTTGATTTCGGAAGATGGTTGGCGTTGGGCGGAAGATGTGATGGCTGAGATATCCAACCTCGGATGTCGAGATGGCTATGTTCGCTTGAATTGGGCTATGTTTGATTGGGAATGGCTATGTTCGATTGAATTGGGTTATGTTTGGCTAAAGATTGATATATTTGACTGTAGAGGCTATATCCTTGACTGCAGTTTGCATATAGTAGGTGAAAATGTCTATTTTTGATTAGAGAAGGTTATTTTTGCTTGGAGATAGGTTATGTTTGATTTGCATAATTGAAAATGAACTATGTTTGGTTGTGGAGAGCTATGTTTATATGGATTGGCCTATGTCTTGTTGAAGTGGGATATGTTCGATTAAGATGGCTATGTTTGATTAGGATGGCTATGTTTGATTAAGATGGCTATGTTTGATTAGGATGGCTATGTTTGGTTGAAGAGTGGCATTTTTGATTGTAGAGGGCTATTTTTGATTGGAGAAAGTTATGTTTGATTGGAGATGACTGTCTTGTAGATGGCTATGGTCGATGGTAGAGGATTTTGTTTGGAGTGGACTATGTTTGATTCAAGAAGAATTTGCATATTATAAAATGATCTATTTTTTGGTGAAGGATTTGCATAATTGATATTCGATAATTTTGCTCGAGATTTGGAACAAAAAAAAAAAAAACAGGTAAATATCCTGTCGACTATTATTATGAAAAATGATGAGATTTTATGCTTGATTTTTGATTATCGTGAGGATTAGATATGGAATTATTTGCTGGTTATTTTTAGGACTAAATGGTATTGGTAATGCAGTCGTCGTTAAAATCTTTAAAGTATAATAATAAAAATGGTTTTGATCAGTAATTGCTTTAATTTAGATAAAGGAAAATATAAAAAAAAACAATTTGATAAAAGTACTGCCTGGCTTAAGGCGAGTGAATCTACAAAATGAAAAACTTATTTACATAATTTACAAAAGGTTTGAGCCGGCCATCGGGAAACAACAACAAGGAGTTTTTATAGGGGAAGCGTGACCTCTGGCGGTCAATTTAACAGAGTATTTGAATCTATTAGATATAATTTTAAATAAAATAATATTTTTATATAACATATATATGAATAATGATATATTGGGGAAAATAATTTACTGAATTAAAATAGAAAAATTAATATTTATTTTTCCTTAGTTTTTTGACAATTTTGTTCATAATTCCAAGGAGGTTTCAGATAGGAACCGAAGAATATTTGAATTCCTTCCTCCTTTGAAGTATTGAACAATCGCTTAAATATCAAGTCAAAACTCCTAAGAGTATCCTAGTTGAAACCGTGAAACACATTAGATTTAAAAGGAAATATAGAAATCGGTCCTTTCATTTCTCTCCGGTCACACCTAAAAGTCTTAAAATTTTAAAACTTGCATTGTTAGTTGGACTAAGCGAGTGTTAAAAATTTGAGAGATCTATGTGGGCTGTTCGACAGGTAAGGTAAAAAATAAAATTTTAAAAACTTGTTTTTTTTTTAAATGATGTCAAAATTGTCTTCATTTACTTCCACACATCTGGTCCAGCGATGTTTTGATTTTTTAATCCCCTCGGAAAAATATTATTTTTCGAGGTTCTCAAAGTATCCATTTACATCGTCTACAACCTATTAATTGATGAAAATTTCCTCCCTCCCAGCCATTTCTTTAGATTTTGGAAGAGGAAAAAGTCACACGGGACCTAATCTGGGAAATATGGTGGATGAGGGAACAATTGTAAACATAAATCGATAAATTTGGCAGCTGTTACATTCGACTTATGGGACGGACCACTATCGTGGTGAAAAAGCTACTTTTTCCGAGCCAATCTAGGACGTTTGGCACGCAATACTTCTTTTAATCTATCCAGATGTGTTTCATAATACTATTATTTTATTGTTTCCCATTTTTTAAATTGTCAATCAGAATTATTTATTAGGAATCCCAAAAGACATCACCTTTCCGGCTGACACAACAGCCTTTGCCTTCTTTGGAGCTCTTTCACCCGGACCTATCCACTACTTTGACGACTGTTTGAACTCTGATGTGTAGAGATGTACCAGGTCTCAACAGTCACAAAACGACGCCAAAATATCAAAGGATTAAGAGTGATCAACGATAAACACTGCCGATAAATGTCTGTCTGCATGCGTTTTTAGTCGATCATGAGCAATCACGGCAACCATTTGGCACACAGCTTCTTCATCTGTAATTTTACATGAAGGATGTCTATTGAGATGCCCATGGTCTCAGCTATCTTATGCATCCTCACTTGTCAATCTTCAATAACGCTTAAATGGATTTTTGATACCATTTATGGCGTGATTACATCCAAAGGCTGCCCTTGGTTCACCTTGTGTTAATATTTTCGGCCACGTTTTAATTCTTTAATCTAGTAATAAATGGTCTTAAATGAGGGGGCTGAGGCGCAATGATAACAGCTCGAAATTCATTTTTAACCATTTTGGAAGCACTCGCTACAGCGCGAGGTTTCTAGAAGTCGGAGGTTTGACGCAATATAAAAAACCTCCTTCTAGCCCACCAGGGATATTTGTGTCTCCTTCTATACTTGTGAATTATTTTACCATACTTATAAGATAGTCCTAGTATGTGGATTAGAAGCATATTGAAATTAAAGTACAAAATTTGAAAGGCAAAATTTGAAAATAAAGTACAAAATTTGAAAGACAAAATTTGTCAACTTGCATTGTCATTAAGTTCGAACAAGTGTACAAAATTTCCGACTTAACAGCTCTAGAAGTATAATAAAAATCTATTTCAAGTTTTAAGGAAGCAAGTTAAATAAAATCTTTTAATTAATAACATCCAATTATATATTGAAAATTTAGACTAAAATAGTTCTTATTTACTTGGAAAAAGGGCAACTAACTGAACTCGCGTCGTCTGATTTCGTGACGTTGTCAGATCAAAACAATGCACTAACTATTTATTTGAATTGTTATAATATATAAATTTCGTGACAATTAATATGATATTTCAAATAAGCTCAGGACTTTTCTTCGTTATAACTCTTTATAAATACAATGTATGCTGTATTAGGGCGAGTCTCAAATAAAAATATTTAAAAATCCATAAAAGTGATGCAATGTTGTTTTAAAAGTTGATAACAGTAATATTGAAGGCTAGCTAGTTGCTCTGTGCTGGCTTCAAGAGAGGTTCGAACAATATATATCTCAAAATTAATTGTCTACACATACAATACAGATTAGCATTCTTTTTATTTCATCTTGAGTGATAAAAGCTCCAAATTCTTTTGAAACTTATATATAAAAAAAAAGGTTCAGTAAAAAGATGTATGCCTGTGCACAACAAACTGAAATTTCATTTTGTTTAATTCTGATTTGTGTGCGATGAGCTTATCATACAACAAAAATCTAAAAGACCAATTTTATGTATAAGTTGAGCCTTCATCTATGGAATGGTGCCGTTTGGTGAATTAATGTTCTGTGCTGTTAACACTTCACCCTATTCTTATTACTGTCATCAAATTCTTGAATAAAGTTTTCTAACTTTCATGTCATTTTACGCGGAATCGTTCATATTTACTGTGAAGTTATTAATATGATTGTAAAATTCTGGGTGAAAAAGAGAGAGAATTATTCAAAATTCCTATTCTCAACTTACCTAAAATTCATATTCTAAACTTATTAGATTTTTTTTTATTTTACCTCATTTTTTGTTTTAGGCCTAATTCTTTTAATATTATATATATACAATATGTATATATAAATATATACCGATTGATTATTTTCTTTTAGTATATTTATTATTCGGTAATAAAAAGGATAAACTCATCAATGTGAGATTGTTTAAATTCTGTTCATTTTGCTACTGTTGGAAAATTATAAAAATATCGAGGGCGGGGGTACGATTTGATTTCCATTTCAGAGAATAGTTTTGCCAAAACAATACAATAACTTTATGAACGATAAGTAACACTTATTTTATGTGGAAGAATATAACTAGGGATATCAGCCTTTGATACATCATATCCACAAGGTTCAAACCCCAGAAAAACCTCTACCTAATCTTCAAATACACTCACCAAGGATTTCATTACAAGGTTTTCAAAATATTCCATGAACCAAAAAGGAAATGCATTTGCAGAGCATGCGGAGCACTTGTTCCTCTAGCACATACCCTCTCCTGTCAAGCCGGTGTTGTGGCTTTGTCACCGACCCGAAGCCGCTAGTTTGCGGGTACGATTAATAGAGGGCGTCTAGTTTGACGTTTAATTTAACGGGAGAGGAGCCCTATCCTTTTTTAGCTCTCCTGTCAGGATGGAAAGTTCTCCTCACTTGCCCAATTGAGAAGCTTTGAACATTGAAATGGATGTTTAGTCATTTGCATTTTTGCTGTTGCTCTTTTGAAAGCTAGTCACGTTATTTACAGGCCTCGATAACCATGGTGAGTAGTTTTCGAACTGCTCTAAGTGAACCACATGTCTACACATGTAGAAAACAAAGCAGTTCAACTTTTGTAGTTACAAGATGTCAGGACCCCTTTTGGTTACCTGCACCACTGGTGGGGTTAGACTTGTGCAAGAATCGGTGGACATTGAAGCAAAAAAAAAAAAGCTCAATGCGGGGTTTGATGTTGTGGTTGTCAGAAATCGATAATGTGTCTATCATTTCACCTCCAACCCCGAAACCTCGTAAATAAAGTATATAAACTCCCTGACATCCTTGCAATCTCTGCCAAAGCAGTGGAACGATTAGTAAACCACGCTGAATAAAAATTGCGTAGGTACAGATAGATCATTGGCGGTGAACCCTCCCAGTAGAAAAAAATAGTATATGTTAAATATTTTATATTTTTCTATAAATGTTCAACGCGGTGAGATGCATTAAAATTAATTCGTTTTTGCTGTTTTCTCTTTTTAATCACTTGCTTACAAATAATTTTACAAAATACGGTGAAGATATAAATAAAAATATATTTCCTACAAATATTTTCTTTTTTCTTTATTTCGACTTAGAGCGCTATGTCCCCCTAGGGACACTTGCACTTTAAAAATAAAAAAAAAATTTAAAGAATATAAAGAAAGAGATATTTTAAATATGTACGGAATTAGTATGCAAGTTAGTTAGAAGAAAAGATTTAAAAAATATATATATCAACACAATTGATATATGTACAAAGGGTTGGTAAGCAAATTTAGTTAAATGAAATTAAATTGTAAAGTATTGTGTTTATTCGAGAAAAGCAATTTACAGATTTAAAAAAGTTTTAAGGAATATTTTATAATGAAAATATGTGCTAGATATTATATATAGAGAATTATTCAGTTAAAACAATACTAATAAATATAAAAGTACATTGGCTCCGTAAAAACAAAAATATAAATCGAAAACAATTTTCACACACACACAACACTCGATATTTCTGTAAAATACTGCAAGTTCACCTTTAAGACCTTGGAATAGGGCTCTGGCTCTAATAGCATTGTAAAAGCATTTGTTGTTTAAGAAACCAATGGATGGCTTAATAGGTTTGTATTAATTTTTCTCTCAAAATATAGATTGCCTTATGCGTTATTTGTATTCAATTTCTAGAGATAAAAAAGAGAATGTTCACCAAAAAAAAAATGCAACCTAACTTGAAAGCAAAATCAATGGTCTCAATCAACGTGGAGAGCAATGTTCTACCATTTATTCTTGTGGCATAAATAAAATAAATTCTCATTTGATAAAGAATTGATAATAGAAAAGTGTTTGCTAGTTTTTTTTAACCTTATTCTCAAGAGGCTCACGTCACCAAAGCCAAAATCTCAAAATGTTGCTGTGAAACAAAAATCATGACTGACATATTCGAGTTCCTTGATTCTATAAAATTACAATGTTTCCATCGCACGAGAAACAGAATTCGACAGTTTCAGACGAATAGTTGGGGACAAGACTGGTAGAGATGGACGGCGCAAGATCCTATAGTATTTTATTCACATCCGGTCAACGCACATAAAAGTCACAAAAATTGATTAAATGGTTAAAATACGAGAGATAACATGTACATTCTTTAGTATATTTATCGAAATTGACATTGCTATATAGAGCGAATCTTCCAACACATCGCTATATCCACTAAGTAACCATGAACCGGAAACTTCTAGACCCACCACCACCGCAAAATCCAGAAGTGCAAGCCCGATGATGATAGAGAATGCCTTTAGAATAAGAGGGGAGGACAGCGTTACAGGGCCAGTAGCGGAGGGCGAGCGACGGGTCGGTGGAACCGCAGGCGAAGCAAACAGGCTGGAAAGACGGCCGAGACAAGGTACGAGAAGACGCCCCTGATAAGGTACAGGGGAGACGGGACAAGTTACGTCTAGACGGCCAGGACAAGACACAGGAAGACGGCTGGGACAAGACACGGGAAAGCATCTGGGATAGGGCACGGAAAGACGACCGAGACAAGGTACGGAAAGACTGCCTGGACAAAACACGGGGAGATAACCCAAACAAGACACGGGGAGATGTAGGGGATAAAACACGGGAAGCGACCTGAACAAAACCAGGAGCCGGCCTGGACAAGACACGGGGGAACAGCCTGGACAAGATACAGGAGGCCGACCTGGACAAGACACGGGGCAGACGGCCGGAATAAGACACGGGGAGGCGACCCGGACAAGATTAGGAGCCGACCCGGACAAGTCACGGGGAGAGGGCCAGGACAAGACACGGGAGGGACCGGCGGTTGACCTTGCGGGAGGATTTTTGTGGCCGTAATTTAATTAATGAGCCGGTCGGGCGACTCCCATGGAACCTCATGAATCTTAACTGCTGCGGCTACTGGGCGTGGGTGTCTGTCTGTCGCGTTATTACCTTGGCGCATCTCTTCCTTTGAACGGCAGTCATCCGGAATACAAAACAGCCAAGTCCTCTAACTGTTCAACACTGTTATAGCTTTTTCTTGGTCGACATCGGTGTCCACTTGGTGATGTAAGAAATCATCTATTGGACCCCCCTAGCATACAAAGCAATACTTGAAGAATATCAGTTCTACAAATGGACCTGCTACAATTATACCTAATCCTAAACATAAAAAAAGAGTTTATTTTCATCCTTGTAATACTTATCATTATCGTTCATATTTATATCTTTATCCTCAAGTTTTACTTAACAGAAGAAGAGAGTGTTATCTTTGATTCTGACATAATTTAAGCTTTCCTCTACAAATATTTGCTGCGCTATAGTCTAAACGGCATCTGAATAGGCCAAGTGTAAATCTTTACGTTATTCAGAAAAAAAACGTTCAGGTGGACGCTTCTTAATTTGCCAAAGCTGTTGTTAATAGATGTTGTCTAGTTTTGACGTCTAATTTGGCAGGAGAGGCGACTTTTGCTTTTTTAGATAATTTCTTCCTCTGAAATATTTTAATATACATATTAATTATGAAAATTCTAAACTATTATAGACGCGTATAATTCTTTTAAAAATTAAAAAATTTCTACTGCCCTTATTGCAATGGAAAAATTAATGGAGGGGCCTAGCTCACCAGTGGTGAACCCTCCCAGCGGTTTCGCCAGTTTAATCTACCATACCGCTGTTATATTGCATTTTTTATCTTTCCTTTATAGTGATACTGATGCTAGACTCTTGGAATGGGTATTTTAGATGAACTTTGGACATAAGCTTTGAGGTCATAGTTCATCTAAAATACCCATTCCAAGAGTCTAGCATCAGTCTCACTAGAAAAGGAAGATTTAAAAAAAAATGCAATATAACAGCGGTTATAGTAGATTAAACCGGCAAAACCGCTGGGAGGGTTCACCCACTTATGAGCCAGGGCCTCCCATTAATTTTTCCATTCTATGGAATGTGCTGCTATGTGCTTGGAATATGTCAATACATGCTTCCTTCACACGTTGTCAAATATGTGGGGTAGCCCTGATTGGCTGTTTTCACTTGTTTTAGAAATTATCTACCAATCCAGTTCGATGGCTGACATATTGAAAGAACAAGCGGGATAAGTGAGAGCACCCTGATAGTCAATGAAGAACTGTTGAATGTTATGTGACACTTTCCAAGCACTGGCACATGCAATCATGCATTGTCCTGTTAAAATTTGGATAGACAGTCAAATCTTAAAGATAAGAAGGGGAATTTAAGCTTCAAAACTTCAGAAAAATTTCGTTTTTCTGTGGATGTACTGGCAATTCATATAAGCGAGTGCGGACGGAGTAAATTCCAACGGCACTACTAACCATAAAGCAAGGCTTTGACTCAGAAAATACAAGAATATCGCAGTACCGCGATATATGGGGATATGCCGGTCGTTATTTCACACTAAGGAAAGATATTCATCAAAATATCTCGTAGGATATTCTTGTGTCTATGTATGGCATGGTAAGAGTAGAATCCTGTTCATACTTATTAGTTTGCATACATATTTTATATATTATTTTGATTTTTCAAGAAGCCTCTGGGACCAAATATTTTTGGTCGTAGAGGTACAGCCTGCACAACGCTGACGAAGGCCAACAGCCCGAAACGCCTTCGTGGTTGGCTTTTCTTGATTTATCAAGAAAATGGGTTTGGAACAGGCTAAATCAACGTTTAATTTATTTTTGTTCTACTAGATGGCGCTCTGCCAATGAGCGCCTTTGATTTTAATATTCTATATTGGTAAAATAAATTATGTTTTGATCCAATATCTGCCTTTTTTATTAAATATTTTATATTATTATACGTTGTTTTCTCTTGATGTCCATTCTACTTTTAACAAATTGTATTAGGCATTCAGTGCATAGGCTTTTTCTTTTACTTACTCTTGGTTACTCCTTCTTGAATTTCATTATTTTCTCTCTTCGATAAATTAGAATCTTCTGGGGCGTAAGGGCGTCATTTTCCTAGGTAGTCTCAAGCCACGCCTCTCGGGAGTGGTCATATTAATTGTCTATGTATTACCAAACACTGATTGCAGCCGCATGCGACTATGGTTTGCAGTTAAAGATAAGGCATTTGTAGGAATAGACTCCTTTCAAGGATTCTCTACTGCAGACTTTGTCGAAGAGTACTTGCTGTCGACGATTTTATTGCGAAACTGATCTTATAATTCTTGTATGCTAAGGTTTTTACCTTTGCAGTACAAACCACCATTGCCACATAATGCCTGTCCTCTGTTTCAGGGGTGTGACGAGATTACTACAATACTTCCTGTTGATCAACATATCCCTCTGCACCCGCTTTTTCATATTTACATCACTGTGGCCTGATTTACCTCAAAATAGAAACTGATTTCTCAAAAGAACACCCATAAATTTTATTAGCCATAATTGTGTCTTAGTGGTTATGATTCTTGTTCCAGTCTTCATACCAGTTCTTGGATGTTGGTGCACATATAGCTTTCTCAAAACCTCTAAAGAGTTCAGGAAGAGTTACAAGCATCATGCTCTATAAACAACTTGCAAAATGCATCACAAGAGAAAAGGTTACAACTTTTCAAGCCCAAGAATATATAAGAGAAACTTATCGCAAAATAAAAAGTTTTAAAATGTCAGGGAACAAATCATATTGAGCTAATGTTAGAATGTTAATTCAAACTTTTACGTAAGCAGACGAAACATCATCGATTTTTACACAAATATTCCAAGCGAACTATTATTACAATATCTCAGGTCGAAAATCTTATAAAATTATTTTTAGATTCGACATTTAACCTTCGCCGGGATCCCCAACCTTGACATTGGCCATTTTCCCAGACTTTCTTCCGTTGCTATGGAAACAGCATCCCTTGTGCGTCACTCGGTAACCAGGCAACCACACAGGCCTAGCTGATTCCAACCGTAGACTCTGACAAGGTGAGTCAACTCTAGGCCAACTTGGCTCTCCAAAGTCCTTGCATGGGTCCCATAGCTTTGTCGATCGCTAATTTTACTTAATGCAAATTGCCATCACTGCACATTTTTATTTTAACAAAATCCTATAGATGGTGCAATGCAATTTTCACTTGCATCTAACGTACTAAGAGAAATGCGAGTCATTGCATTGTGCATGCTATGACGTGATCTTCCCTTGTAAGAACACATTTTAAAAATATGCAAGATATTTGAATAGAATTCGATCAATTATAAACGATTTAAGGGGTTGCAATTTTTTTCTGAATATAAATTTATATTCCCCCATCAAAATTGTTTTTCACTAAATTGCTATATAAGTATATAAAACAAAAGTATAAATACTAATTGACTTTTAAGAGGCGCATTTATATATTGTGTATACACAGGCACATTAAATTAGGTTTATGCAATTTTAAAAATAAATATAACTTCTAAAAAGATTTATTTTATTTGAATAATTTTTTTATGATACACGATATATTTAAAAGGCGATATATATATATTTTGCACATTCTATTTTCAGTCTGTTGTTATTCTATTTTGTTAGTAAATATAAAGAAAATGCATTTAAAAATATATATATAAATTAGAATAAATATATATAAATATTGCACAAAACTTCTTGTGTATAATGCAATTTTTAAATGTTTTATACTTTGACACCATTTTCACACGCACGTACACATATTTAGAAAACATATATAATCCATATTATAAATTATGTTCAATTGATTTTTTTCCTTTTATTGCGTACGTATCTCTTTTTTTTTTCCAAAGGCTGCTGTAAACTGTCATATTATTATCTCAATTTATTTTATATTAACTTATCAAAAATTCAATTTTTTTTTTTTTTTCTAAATCAGATATATTTTAAAATTTTGTAAATAATATAAATTATTTGTTCAAATATTTGATATATTTTATTGATATCTGGCTTTAAATGTATTCTTTTTTTATGCATGTGAAAAAACTTTTAATATATTAAAATATAACTAGGAATGTTTTCACAAATAAACCAATTTTATTACATATTTTATTTATTTTTCAGAGAACATTTATATAATTTTTGCAGGGTTAACTTTTAGAATTATTTTTTTGTCTAGATACTCGATATTTTTAATTGTACCAAAAACTTTATTTTATTTCGTATGTCTGTTAATACTCGATATTTCGGCTCCATTCTATTAAAAAAAACCCGTTTACGATATTAATATATTTTTTAAGACTACATAACAAGTTTTTAAAAGAAGTTTGAGTTTTATAAAATTGTAAATGTTACATATATGAAATAATTAATATTCTTTTACTTTTATTATATATATTACAATATATATGTATACTAATATTTTGAATATATTAAAATTAGTTGTCAATTAATTTAATATTTTTGATGTAAATATGCAGCTTAATTTACTACTCCCAAATTTTTCAAACGCAAAATTTAATTGCATTCTCAAATTGATGGACGTCACACTACTTCAGGGATGAGCGTGGGGTGTGGAAGGATTAATTTACAAGAAAAGTGAGACGTGTCAGATTAATACCTTCTTTTTCTGTCTCAAATATGTAAGTTATTTATAATTTTGAAAGTTTTCACAAAATGCTCTTTTTTTATAGATTATTTTAAAATATTTTGTCTACTGTAAATTGTATAACGTGTGTACAAATTACTAAATATCAATATATATTCAATATTAATAAATATTTAATTAAAAAGCCATATATTGGATCAAAATATAATTTATTTTACCAATATTTCATTTGGCTGAACGCGAACCTTTATCAAGGTGTTATAACATTTTAAAGTGTGTCAACAACAAACTCAGCGCCACATAACGTCAAGATAATTAAGTTTTTAAAATATTGTGTTATATTCAATAAATGAAAAATGAACATAAATGAACATTGCCGATTATTTTTGGAAAGTTGAACCTCCGCAGAAGACAAAGACAGTATAAATAGGAAAATTGAACTATCAGAGATATATTCGCAATTTAGATCGTAATAAAATATTTACAGTTTGATTTTTCATTTTATTACTTCAAATTCCCGATATTTTAGGTCTATATTTTAATTAATTTTATAGGGAGAGGTACACATTTAGAAGCACTTAAAAATGTTTTAATGCTTAAAATGCATTTTTCCTTTTATATATCTTTCTTTAAATTTATGTAACATCGTTTAAGTTTATTTCAAATACAATCACACGCTTATTTTATATATATGTATCATGTTATTATATATATATATGTGTGTGTTAAGGTCCTGTCGACTTATCTGTGATGAGGTATCCTGTCGACTAATCTGACATAAGATCCTGTCGACTCTCGCTATAGATGTGGTAACCGAAGGTCAAACCTGTAGTAACCGAGAGGGACAGTCAGAGCGTGGAGAGTTTTCCAGTACCTCTCTGCACCTGGAGGACCTTTAACAGTTTCTCACAGAGTACAGGCAGTCGTGGTCGAGGCAGAGTGGAAAGCTTGGGAATGTCCACACACAAAAAACGAAGAGACACAGTTGTAGTAGGAAAGTTGCGTGAACAGATAGGAGTCGAGCTAAGAGCAAGATGGAGTTAGAAGAGTTCTTACTGTTTTACATAGTCGATGAGGTGGACCTGGGTACAAACCGACAAGGGCTCACGCCGATGGTGAAGTGACTGTGATTTCGGCTAAAACCGAGGTTTTATATACCTTTGCCGAGGAGGGAGACATGCGAGAATTTGGACTTTGAACGGATTCAAAGGGCGGGCGGCGTCTGCGCTATTCTGCACCCTTTGACCTTGATGGCAACGACTTGCCAAATTCCTCTTTAGGGTTGTTGGATTTATAACTCGATCTCTTGCTTAGCTCAGCTCTTAATCTATTACATAGTTTTATTTATTCATCCTCAGTTTGTGCAAAGTACATTACATATGGTGATGCAATGACACATGTCAATCATGCATATAATTATTTATAGATGTGTTTCTATATACAACATGACAATCTTGTTATAAGTAGTATACAATATAGGGTTGTTGGTTTAAATTACCATATATATGTGTGATGAGGTCCTGTTGACTCTTGTAGAATCCTGTCGACTAAATAATGTGATGAGGTATCCAGTCGACTTAAACTATGGTGTGAGTCCCTGTCAACTCTCTCTATACTGTGTTGACCTAGAGGAACAGTCAGGATGGGGAGTTTTCCAGTACCACTCTGCACCTTGTAAGACCTTTAACAGTTCTCACAAAGTACAGGCAGTCGTGGTCGAGGCAGAGTGGAAAGCTTGGGAATGTCCACACAAAAAACGAAGACAGAGTTGCACTAAGAAAGTTCCGTGAACAGATAAAAGTTGAGCTAGGAGCGAAAGATGGATATAGAAGAGTTCTAACTGACTACATGGTGGATGAGGAGGACCTTGGTACAACCGACGAGGGCTCACGCAGATGGTGAAGTGACTGTATTTATAGGTTAAGACGGGGGCCCTATATATCTTTCCCGAGAAAGAGAGCATTGCATTTCAACAGATGCGAAGAGTGTGGATCGTCTGGTGAAATTGGACACTGGCACCGTCCTGACAGTTTCCAATCTATCTTTAGATGTTATTTTGTGACTTTCATATATCTCGAATTTAGACATTATGACTTCTATCTCTTGCTTCAGATCAACTCTTAATCTATTACAGAGTTTTATTTATTTATCCCCAGTTTGTACAAAGTACATTATATATGGTGATGTAATGGCACATGTCAATCATGCGTATAATCATTTACAGATGTGTTTCTATTATACAACATGATAATATTGTTATAAGTTATATACAATATGGGGTTGTTGGTTTAAATTACCATAGATGGGCCCGGGAGGTGAAAGGGTTTATCCGGGTTTAAACGGGTAAAGCCTCTCTAACACAGGTAAGTAATTAAAATTTATTTTAATTGATTTAAACTGTGAGGGTTAAATAGGGCTATAACAAGATGATTTGTTGGGATATATCTGAAAATAATAAAAATAAAGCTTGTTCAATAAAAAGTTATAATATTGGTTATATAAAAAAATTAATATTTTAGATAAAACCGTTGTTTAGATTAAATACATAATGATATGATTATGTGAAAGAGAATTAAAAATTGTAAGATATTATTGGCGGGCGTTAGAAAGGGTTAGTAGTTGAAGAATATACAATTGTAAGTATTACACATGCAACCAAATAATCAGATCCAGGTGCAAAGCGAGGATATAGACTTGAGCGTCTTCCTTGGCAATGTTTCACTTGCGATCCTATATAAGGGTTACAGTGCTTTGTCACAATTTTAGGGTTATTGGGTTAAAAGTGGTTGAAGAAAAGTTGCTTATTAATATGATTGAAAGGGGTGATAGAGCCATGCGATAAGTAGAATTTTTGTAGCGACAGTAGGTGATCTGACTTGACTCGAAATCAAAGGTTGATTGTGGTCCGCCAGAGCTGAAAAAAATTGAAAGTTGAAAAAGTGAACGCTTTGTGCATGCGTTGGTGATTGTGCTCTGCGGATGATTGAAATGAACTCTTGAAGCGTGTTTAGACCAGAAGTTGCGATTTCTAAATCTGGGGAACTGTGTTCAAAGAGTTTGTTAAAATTACGAAATCAAAAAAAAAATTGCCAAGCAGTGCTGTCTTTTTTCTACAATGAAGTGAAGCAATGGCTGAAATACATAGTGATGAAAAGTATAGGGAAGTGGTTAGATAATATGATTGTTGAAACGATTGTTGTATGCCCGATGGTTGATGATAAGCATTGTCATATAATAAAGGTATTTAAACAAATATAAAATAGAGTGAATAAAAAGATAGAAATATGATTGCGGATTAAAAAAAAGTGAAAGTGGACAAAATCAAACATGTAATATATAAAAGATATAATAATTAAGAAAATAAAAATGATTTCTGAAACAATTAAATGTTTTGCAATACTAAAATAATATCATGAAAAATAAAAGTAAATTTGATTAAAGTTTTTTTTTTTTTGAAAATCATGTTGGATTAAAAATTTTATTATATAATTGAAAGGTAAAAAAATAAATAAATAAAATTTAAAGATTTTACACAAAATTTGATTGTAATTAATGGTTATTATTGATTGGGGATAAATGATGGGTAGTGGAAAATTGAACAAAAATTGTCTCTTTTGAAGAAAAGTTACAACTGTGGTGTGTAACTAGATCATATCCCATGGTGAACTTCGGTGTTTTTATGACTCTCTGAAGCTGGGAATACGTGAAAGGACATATACACTATGGGGTTGTTGGCTTAAATTACCATATATATATATATTATATATATATTTGGAGTTTATCATTTATAAATTTAAATTTTTAATATACAATATTGATCAAGTAAAATGACATTTTTTCTTAGTTAAGTAAATAAAAAAATGGATTCTATCTCAAAGTCAATAAATGCTAAACTTGACGAAATAAAAACATATTTTGATAACAAGTTCAAAACCAATCAAAATAATTTAACAAAAAATTGTATATCTTACCTGTCGTCAATGATAGATCAGCAAAAAGTGGAATTGAATCTTTAGAAGATTTAAATAAACAAAATACAATAGAAAATTGTATCATTGGTACAAACGGTATGTAGAATGAATTTGGAATTGGAGGGAATGGAAAATGAAATGAATTTTTTTTTTGCAATGAAATCTAACACGCCATATCAAAATTTAGTTTTAAGAGTGTCTCCAAAGGTTATCAAAAATTAAGGAAAATGAATAATGTAATATATGCCGAATTCGAGAGGTGTTATATGCAGGATATAATTTTTGTTAAACAATGTCAAAATTGTTTCGAATACAACTTGAAACATAAATTAAGGAATTGTCCAAAGTTAGAGTTTGTAAAAACTGTGGAATACAGGGTGATCATTGCTGCACTGGAGAGCTAAGATGTTTCAATTGCTTGAATCACCCTAAATATAAAAATAGCTCAACACAAATCATAGGCCAAATTCTAATTTGTGCCCGCTTTATAAAATACAAACAGATCGAATAATCCAAAGAACACAATATTCTCCCATGAATGAAGAATAAAAACACCCAGTCTAAATTATTTCATTGAACATATCAAACATAATTATTCTAAATGAATGAAAATATAAAGTGTATACAAACCAAAACGTCAGAAAGAGTTTGATAGCAACTAATGAACTACAATTCAATATTATATCTAACCCACCAGATACTCTTTTGATTCAAGAACCATATGTTTTGCACAATGATGACAACTAAATGAAGGCAACTAAACAAGGAATAAAATGTATCCAACAAAATATAAGGAAAAGTGTCACAGCATTAGATGAACTTCGAGCCTCTGTTCTTTCCAACCCTCCTGACCTATTATTTATTCAGGAGCCCTATATGTTGGGGAATGATGTGATATTCAACAATAACTCACAAATTGTTTACTCTAAAACTGATAAAACAGTCTACACAGCCACGATTATTCTTAACAGTAACATTAAATATACGACAATTGATAGATTCACTAATTCTTTTTGTACAACTATTTCTATATATTCAGAAAATTCAAACATTATTATTTCAAACTTTTACATTCACCCTAACAACTTCGGTAACACTCACCAAATATTTATTAAAGAACTTTCGGAGAATTTCGGGCTACAGCCAATAATACTCTGTGGTGATTTTAACTCTCGACACCCTGTATGGTACAACCGGATAATCAACTCTAATGGTTACAAATTTCACTCTATCGTGGATGAATACATCTTGTTTATCCATAACCTTAAAACACCTTCACGTCGAAATGCCAGTATAATAGATTTAACTATTTCAAACAAAAATTCTATAAAGCTGATACAGAATTGGAGCACATCAACTTTTACAAGTATTTCCGATCATGTAGCAATAACCTTCGACATTCGATATAATTTTAAAGTGCAGAGAGTTGGGCAAAAGTCAACATGGAAATTCATTGAAAAGATGCCAACTGGGAAATATTTACTGAAGAGATATCATTTCAAAATGTACATAACTTGTCGAACGA